>VMDO01031755.1:0-19731 GCA_007922755.1 Pedetes capensis
TTTCAAATTTCCCTAAATTGATGTAGAAGTTGTGGCTTTTCCAAGGGAATTGATTCAATCTTGCCTTTACTTATAATTCTAGTTTGCCTAATTTACAAGAATATTAACTCTATGAATGATAAATCTGCTTAAAATATCTGAATCTTGAGACTCTCATGTTGATTATTTTTTGAAGCAATGATTCTATGCACTATGTTATAATGGTTCTAATTTTGTGATTTCCTTTCTGATGCTCTATCCTTTTATGGTAACAGATAACAGAAACCCCACGGAAGTTGTGCCTAGTGTTGATTCTGCAAGTGACCAACTTGCATCTTTTGAACAATCTGAAAATATGACAGGAAAACAAGAAGGAGAAAACCAATCCGGGACAACAACAACTCATGGTAATATGAACAATCATGATATCAGTGAAGGGAAGACTTTTATTTTTAATACTAGGAACTCAAATCCACATAATAAATGTTTAACATTTTCAGAAATTCTTGAGGAAGATAATATGGAAAGCAGGCCAGCACAAGTCGAAAATCCACATTCTGAGTCAACACTTGCAAGATCATATGTACAAGAAGGACTTGAAACTGAACCACCTGTAGAAGTTGCTCCCATCAGACAAGAGAAAAGAACCAGAAGTAGGAGCCCAGACTTTTCGAGATGCAGAGCAAGGAATGAAAGTAAGTCACCTACAAATACACGGAATGAAATGTACTGGAGAATTTGTTATACAGTATCATTTGAGACTTGAGCATCAAATGGTAAATGGGGCTGAGACATTTTCTACAATTCAGTGATATGAGAATTTGAGAGCATATAAATAGGCATAAATTTCAACATGTGGATCTTTTGCAGGATCTTCAGGAAGGAAGGCCTTTTCAGTAGAATGTTCTCCAGACAAATCTAGCAATAATAAATCTGGGAAATAGAGGATTTGTTATTTCTTCCATAATGGACATTCAAAGTGGGAAAAGATGGTACCTCATCATAGTTTTAATATTCACCTCTGTGATAGTTAGGATTTTCAGCATTTTGTCAAGTATTCATTGACTATTGATAGTTCTTCTTTTCAGGTGTCAGGCATGAAACTACTTCATCAGCAAAAGGAAAAGTTGCCTGACTTTAATCATGTGGATTTTAACTGAGGTCAAAGCTGCCTCTTTCCATTGGACATCTGTTAATGTCTGGGGATATTATTTGTTTGTTAAAACTGGTGGTAGAGGTGAAGGTATTACTATCATCTAGTGAGAAGTGGCATGAAATCTCCCTGGGATTAAAGGCATGGGTGACATTTCAGGGCTAGTATTAACTATTATTTCATGTGAAATCTTCTGAAAATAATGACATCCCTAAGACCCCACATTGATTGATTGTTGAAGAAATGTTTATGTTACACTATGTTATAATGGTCCTAATTATGTTATTTATTTTCTGATGTTCTCCTCTTTTATGGTAACAGGTATGGAAGACCCTATGCCTGATGTGCCTAGTAGTAGTACCTTGAATGACCAGACTCTGCCTTTTGAACAAACTGAAAATATGACAGAAAAAGATCAAGGGCAACAGCAAACTAGGATGGCAAATAGTCAGGGTAATTGAAAATAATCATGATAAGAGTAAGGGGAAAATTACATCCTTAATAATGGGACTCATTACCAATGTAATGAATATTTAAATCAATGTAATGAATATTTAATATTTGCAGAAAATTTTGGAGGAAAGAAAGTACAAAAAAGCAAAAAGAAGGTAGAATATCAGCGATCTGAGTCAATATGTGCAGGGCCACATAGAAAAGAAGAACGTGGAACTGAATCATTCCTGGAAGGTGCACCTACAAGCAGTGAGAGAAGAGCAAGAACCATGACCAGAGAAACTCCTAGATGCAGATCCAGGATGAAAACTAAGTCACCTGTAGACATACTGAATGAAACATACTGGAGAATTCACCGTAGAATACCAACAGAGTTTTATGAGCAACCAACAGCAGATGAACCTGGGACATTTTCTACAAATCAGCAACAAGAGACAGTGAGATATCATCTGATCAGACATGAGACTGAAAATGAGGATCCTTTGCAGCATCTGCAAGAAGGTATGCCCTTTAAGTAGATTGCTTCTAATCCAGTAGTAGTGAATCTGATGAATGGAGCATTTTATTTTTAAATTTCTTTTCCAAATAGTCAAGATGGCAAAAGATGGCCTCTCCTCAAAGTTTTCATGCTCATTTTTGTGATGGGTAATAATATTGTGCATTTTGTCATGAGTTCATTCCCTTTGATTCGCTTTGAGAAACCAGACATGTACCTACCTCACCATCAAAACAAATGTTGCATACCTCTAATAATATTGATCTTATCTGGGGTCAATTTTGCCGGACTCCCCTTTATATCTTTTGGTGCCTGCAGATAATATTCAATTGACTGAACTAGGATTAGGGATGTTCCATCTTCTGACGAGAGGCATTGATATGGCAAAACATGCTGACATGCACAGGAGAAGTTCCCAAAACATTCAGTGGACTGAACCTCAGTGGTTCACAGTTTGAGAAACAGTGCTCTCACCTCAGCACTGGGGTTTCTGAGCCAGTATGTCATAGGATATCTCCTTATCTAAAAATGGAGCACTACAATAGTTTACTTTTTGAACATGGCCTCTTGTGCATCTCAAGGAATATCCTCTTAAATAGACTGGTTATGATGCATGGCCTTACATGTATTACATTTGGACTAAACATCTCCTTTATTCTGACATGAACTTTCATGTCAATTTCAAACCCTGCTCACATTTTAAGAATTACTTAAATGATTTTAAACCCATATATTGTCACCTTGCCAAGGTCTGTAGTAGATGGATAATTTAAAACCAACTTGTATAATATTACAAGCATTTCACCCAAGAGCCTCCCAGTAATGGTAAAGTCTAGTGAAATTTGGAGAATATTCCATTTGAATTAAAGCACTATCATTTCATCTTAACTTGTATTTTCATTCTTTAATCATGTTATTATCTTGACATTTAAAAACAATGACTTTTGACACTTCCTTGACAGTAGTATACAAAATTCTGCACATGATGTTATACTGAAAGTAGACATCCTTAGATAACCTTTAAATTTCCCAAAATAAATCTAGGAAAAGTTCAAGTTTCCTAATGGAATTGAATTCATACGTTTTATTAGTAAATGCAGTCTGTGTCATTTACAATAGTACATTTGTTTTTTTTGTTTTGCTTTATTTTTGGTACATGGTGATTGGTCTGCTACAAATTTTTGCAACTGTTCTGCACCAAGGCTGTAATCCTACACTCATTTTTTTTAAGTCAGTGTCTCCCTAAATTATGCAGACTTTCTGAGGAATGGAAATCAGGATACTCCTGCCTCTGACTCATTACTTACTGTGATTACAAGTGTGGGTCAGAGTTCCCAGCTAGTATTAAATCTGTAATGTGAAAGCTACTTAAAATATGGGAAACTACATGAACACATTGATTATGTTTTGAAGCAATATTTAGGATGCCCTATATTATGATGATTCTAACGTTGTTCTCTTTTTGTTGATGTCTTCCCGTTTTATAGTATCACATATGGAAGACCCTTTGCTTGAAGTTCCTAGTGGTGGTGATTTAAGATACCAGCGTACAGCTTTTGAACAATCTGAATATGTGACTGCAACTGAACAAAGAGAAAACCAATCTTGGAGAGCAACAAGACCAAGTACTTGAAAGAATATTGTATGAGGATGGGTTATATCCATATCAATGGGGGCTCAAATTCATAAAGTTATTTTTATCTTTTGCAGGAAATCATGGTGGGAAGAAAATGGAAAAGCACAAGAAGCAAGTGGAACATCAACAATCTGAGTCAACATGTGCAAGGCCATATACCCAAGAAAGAGAGGAAAGTGAATCAACCCTGGAGGTTACACTTGTCAAAAATGAGATAACAGGAAGAACAATGAACCCAGATACTCCTAGATGTGGAGACAGAATGAAAACTAAGTCACCTGTAGACATACTGAATGAAACATACTGGAGAATTCACCGTAGAATACCACCAGAATTTTATGAGCAACCAACAGCAGATGAACCTAGGACATTTTCTAGAAATCAGCAACAAGAGACAGTGAGATATCATCTGATCAGACATGAGACTGAAAATGAGGATCCTTTGCAGCATCTGCAAGAAGGTATGCCCTTTAAGTAGATTGCTCTCCAACGAAATCCAGTGATAGTAAGTCTGATTCATGAAGTGTTTTTTTATTTCCTTTCAAGTAGCCATTCCAGATGGGAAAAAATGGTATCTCCTCAAAATCTTAATGCTGATTTTTGTTGTGGGTAATGATATTGTGCAGTTTTTCACAAATTCATTGCCCCTTGATACTCTTTGAGAAAGAATACATGCAACAATCTCAAGAAAATACAAATGCTGCATACATCTAATTGTATGGATCTTATGTGGGGTCAATTTTACCCCTCTCCATGGTATATATCTTATTGCCTGCAAATACCAGATACCAAAATGGGTATTGTTGTTGTTGTTGTTAGGTGCCATCGAGTCGTGTCTGACTCATAGCGACCCTCATAGAGTTTTCAATGGCAGATTGTTTCGGGATTGCCTTGGGAGTGGGTTGCCACGTCCTCCCGTTTTTGCGGTGCTGGGAATCAAACTCGGGACCTCAGAGACTGCAGAGTGGCGCCCTACCTACTGAGCTAAATCCTAGCCAAAATGGGTATTAGGGATGATTACATTGTTTTCATCCAACAATGAGAGGCAAGAATGCTGCCTAACATCCCAAAACATATGGGAGAGCTTTCCAACAGTCATGATGCTGTATATGTTAGTGGTTCACGGGTTAAGTCAGCACTGACTGGGGTTTCTCATCCAGTGTGACACAGCTTATCTCCTTATCTAAACATGGAGCACTAAAATTGTTTAGTTTTTCAACATACCCTTACGTGAATCTCAAGGAATGTTCTCCTGAAATAGACTGATTATATAGCATCACCTTAAATATACTATATTTCAATTAAATGGCTCATTTACTTCAAAATACAGTTTCATGTCAATTTCAAATCCTGCTCACACTAAGATTTTCTCAAATGATTTTAATTCTATACCTTGTTTCACTTTCCCAAGGTCTTTTAGATGTATAATTTAAAACTGACCTGTACAATATTACAAGCATTTCACTGAAGAGACTTCCAGTAATGATAAAGACTTGGCAATTTCGAAAATGATGTCATTTGAATCAAAACAGAACCATTTTATCTTAACTAGAATTTTTCTTGTGTTATTACCTTGACATTCAATTAAAACCAATGGCTTTTGATGTGTCCTTGACAGTAGTACACAAAGTTCTGCACATGATGTTATACTGAAAGTAGACATCCTTAAATTCTCTTTAAACTTCTCCAAATTGATCTAGGAAAACTTCAAGTTTCCTAATGGAATTGAATTCATACACCTGTTATTAGCAGATGCAGTCTGGATAGTTTGCAACAATGCTTTTTGGTTTTGCTTTGTTTTGTTTTTGTTACCTGGAGGTTGACCCCTGGACCTATCACAAATGTTTGCAACTGTTCTGCACCTGAAGTGCAACATGTTGTTGTTAGGTGCTGTGGAGTGGGTATCAGACTCATAGTGACCTTGGGTACAACAGGCGAAACACTCAATGCTTCTCTGCTGTTCATAGGGTTTTCAATGGTGGATTGATTTTTGGGGGGAGTGGGTTGATGGGTCCGTCTTCCAAGCCCACAGCACCTGGTGTCCCTAGGCAGTCTCCCATCCAAGTACTAACCAGGCCCGACCCTGCTTAGCTTCTGAGATCTGACGGGATCAGATGCCACAGTGCTACAGCTGTGGGAGCACTGCAACATAGACCCCTTTTTAAAAATTTTAAGTCAATGTCTCCCTAAGTAATGCAGACTATCAGGAATGGAACTTAGGATCCTCCTGCCGCTGCCTTCCTACTCACTCCAATTATAAGTGTGGGACAGCATTCCAGGCTGGTAGTAACTCTGTTAAGTGAAATCTGCTTAAAATATCGGAATCTACAAGAACATACATTGATTATACTTTGAAGCAATATTTAGGGAATACTATGTTATGAGGGTTCCAATTTTGTTCTTTTTTCTGATGTACTCCATTTTTATAGTATCACATGTGGAAAATCCTTTGCCTTGTTCTTGTTATGTGTGTCTATTTGGGTCTAACTCATAGCAACCCTCATAGTGTTTTCAATGGCTGATTGTTTCAGAGTTGCTTAAGGAGTGGATTATCATGTTCTCCTGGTTTGTGATGCTAGGATTCTAACCTGGGTCCTCAGAGGGTGCTAAGCAGCAGTGTACCTTCTGAGCCAAACTCCAGCCCAAAGTGCCTAGTGGTGATGATTTTTAAGAGACTAGCATACACCTTTTGAATAATCTGAATATGTGAATGAAACCAAATAAACAGAAAACAAATCTTGGACAAAACAAGTGAGAGTAATTGAAAAATCCTTTATATTAGGATGTGGATGGATTATATCCTTATTAATAGGAACTCAAAATCATGAAATTAATATTTATCTTTTACAGGGAGTTATGATGGAACGAAAATGGAAACGAGCAAGAAACAAATGGAACATCAACGATCTGAGTCAACAAGTACAAGGTCATATACACAAGAACATGAAACTGAATCAACCCTGGACGTTACACGTATCAATTCTGAGAACAGAGAATCTCCTATATGCAGAACCAGGAAGAAGACTAGGTCACCAGTAAACATACTGAATGAAACATACTGGAGAATTCACCGTAGAATACCAGCTGAGTGTTTTCAGCATATGCTAGAAGGTATACCCTTTAAATTGAATGTTCTCCAAACTAATCCAGCAATAGTGAATCTGATGCATGGAGCATTTGTTATTTCTTTTTCTAATAACCACTCATACTAGCAAGACTGATTTTGTTCCACCTTTTTGTGCTGGGTAATGATATTGAACATTTTTTTATGTCTTTGTTGTTCTTTGATCATCCTTGAAAAGTTAGACATGTACCTACCTCACCTAGAAACAAATTTTATGAACCCCTATTTGTATGAATTCATGTGGGGTTAATTTTTCCCCTCTCCATGGTATATTTCTTGCTGTATGTAGAAAGTATCTATTCACCAGAATGGGGATTAGGTATGATAATATCATTTTCCTCCAGTCAGGAGAGGTACGAATGCTGCCAAATATCCCTGAATTCATAGGAGTGCTCCCCAAAATATTCAGTGGGCTGCACATGTCAGTGGTTCATAAGTTGAGAAAGAGCCATCTTACCTCAGTACTGGCACTTCTCACCCAGTGTGGCATAGGGAATCACATTATCTCCAAATGGGTCACTACAGTAGTTTAGTATTTCTACATTGCCTCAAATTTATTATAGGAATATTCTACTAACATAGATTCATTTTAGACCATGAATTTACCTGTGGTAGCTTTGGTCCCATCTGTTCATTTCCTTTGACATGCAATTTCATGACAATTTCAAATCCTGCTTGCATTAAGAATTACTCAAATGATTTTAAACTTATAAGGTGCTCAACTTGCCCAGGTCTATATTAGATGTATAATTAAAAACAAACATATATTATTAAAAGCATTTCACTCAAGATCTCCCAATAATGATAAAGTTTAGTGAAATTTGGATAATAATGTCATTTAAATTAAAACACTACCATTTCATCTTAACTGCTATTTTCCTCCTTTGATTATGTTAATATCTTGACATTCAGTTGAAGAAAAATGGATTTTGACATGTCCTTGACAATGATATACAAGGTTCTGCACATGATGTTATACTGAAAGTTGATGTCCTCTGATTGTCTTTAAACTAACCCAAATTGACCTAGGAAAATTCAAGTTTTATAAGACAATTGAATTCATACAGCTACTACTGGTAAATGTAGCCTATGTTGTAGTTTACAATAGTACCTTTTCTGTTGTTTGCTTTATTTTGTAGTACATGTTGGTTGTTCCAGGGCCTCTCACATTTTGCAACTGCTGTCACCTATGCTGCAATCTTAAATCACTATTTTTTTGCATCACTGTCTCACTAACTTATGAAGACTATCAGAGGAATTGAACTCATGATTCTCCTGCCTCTGCCGCCCTACTCGCTGTGATTACAAGCATGGGCCAGAATTCCTGGAGAATATTAACTCCGTAATGTGCAAGCTACTTAAAATACCAGAATCTACAAGCACACTCATTGATTATATTTTGAAGCAATATTTAGGGCACACTATGCTATGAAGGTTCTAACTTTGTTCTTTTTTCTCTGATGTCATCCCTTTTTATAGCAGCACGTATGGAACACCATTTGCCTGAAGTGCCTATTGGTGATGATTTATGTGACCAACATATGCCTTTTGAGCAATCTGAATATTGGACTCAAAATGAGCAAAGAGAAATGCAATCTTGGACAGCAACAAGACAGAGTAATTGAAAGAATCTTGATATCAGTATGGGGATGGATTATATCCTTACTAATGGGAACTCAAATTCATAAAATTAATATTTGTTTTTGCAGGAAGGGCCAGTGGTAACAAAATGGAAAATCAAAAGAAGCAAGTGGAACATTTCCGAATTGAGTCAACATGTGCAAGGCCATACACCCAAGAAATACAGGAAACTGAATCAACCCTAGAAGTTACACCTACCAGAGGTGAGAGAAGAGGAAGAACCACGACCAGAGAAAATCCTGGATGCAGAGCCAGGAGGAAAACTGAATCACCTGTAGATATACTGAATGAAAAATACTGGAGAAATCACCATGGAATACCACCTGAATTTTATGAGCAACCAGTCGCAGATGAACCTGAGACATTTTCTACAAATCAGCAACAAGAGACATTGAGACACCATCTGACCAGACATAGACTTGAAAATGAGGATTGTTTGCAGCATCTGCAAGAAGGTATGCCCTGTATATAGAATGTTCTCCAGACTAATCCAGCAGTAGGGATTCTGATGAATGGAGCATTTTTAAAAATTTCTTTTCCAAATAGTCAAGATGGCAAAATATGGCCTCTCCTCAAAGTTTTGATGCTCCTTTTTGTGAGGGGTAATGATATTGTGCATTTTTTCATAAATCCATTGCCCTTTTTTCTTCTTTGATGCACGTACCTCACCAGACATGCATGCACCTTACCAAAAGACAAATGTTGCATACACCTAATAATATGGATCTCATCCAGGGTCAATTTTTGTCTCTTCACAGTATATATCTTGCTCTATGCAGAAAGTATGTAGCTACCAGGTCAGGGATTATGTGTGGTAGTATGATTTTCATCTAGTGAGAAGAGGTATGACTGCTGCCAAATATCAGAAATGCATAGAAAATCTCCCCAAAATATTGAATGGGCTGCACGTATCAGTGGTTCACAGTTTGTGAAACAGTGGTCTTACCTCAGCACTGGGGTTTCTCACCTAGTGTGACATAGGTGATCTCCTTATCCAAAAATGGAAACAACAGTAGTTTTGTTCTTTAACATGGCCTCACATGTATCTCAGGAATATTCTACTAAAATAGATTGGTTGTGGAGTATTACCTTCCATGTACTACATTTGGTCCCATCTTCAAATTTGGCTTGACCTGCAATTTTATGTCAACTTTAAATCCTGCTCACATTAAGAATTATTCAAATTATTTTAAACCTATAGACTTTGTTTCATTTTGCCAACATCTACAGTAGATGTATAATTTAAAACTAACTTGTATAGTATTTAAAGTAACTCAGTCTAGATCCTAGAAGTAATGATAAAGACTAGTGGAATTTAGATAACAATGTCATTTGAATCAAAGCACTATCATTGCAACTCATCTGGTATTTTTCTTATATAATCATATTTGTCTTGATATTTGACTCAAAATAATGTCTTTTTACATTCACTTCACAGGGGTATATAAGGTTCTGTGCATGGTGTAATACTGAAAGTAGGCCTCTTCACATTCAAATTTTGCTAAATATATCTAGAAAATATTTAATATTTTCCCAGGGAATTTAATCCACCAAGCCTTTACTTGTTAATCTAGTCTGCATTGTTTATAGTTCTATTTATTTATTTACTTATTTTTGGTATGTCAGTGTTGAACTCAGGGTCTCACACACATTTTTATAAGTCATGCACCACTGGGATGCATCCCAGCCCATTTTTTACTTTTTTCTTTTTGGTCAGGGCCTTCCAAAGTTACACAGGCTTCCTCTGCCTTCAGTCTCAAGATCCTCTTGCCTCTGCATCCTGAGTTTCTAGGATTTCAGTCATGTGCTCTAATCCCAAACTCTTCAGTGTGATATCTGCTTAAAATATCTGAATCTCCAGGCAAGAATATTGCATTGTTTTTGTAGCAATGTCTAGGACACACTATATTATGATTGTTCTAGTTTTGTTATGTCTTTTCTGGTGACCTTCTCTTTTATTGTAACAGGTGTCACAGACCGTTTGAATGATGTGCCCAGTGGTGGTTCATTAAGAGACTGGATTACATGCTTTCAACAAGCTGAAAATGTGACAGAAAGGGAGCTAAGTAGAAGCCAGCCTTGGGCAGCAACAAGTCAGTGTAGTTCAAAGAATCATGATATCAGTAGGGTCGTGAATGTTATCCTTAACAATGGAAACTCGTATCCACTTATTAAATATTTATCATTTGCAGGAATTTGGGGTGGAGAGAATACAGAAAAGACCCAGAGGCAAGTGGAAAACTTACAATTTAAATCAGTACTTGCAAGGCCATCTAAACAAGGAGGACATACAACTGCAGCACCCATGGAAGTTGCACCTACCATTCATGAGAGAAGAGCCAGAGCCAGGAGCCCAGACATTCATAGATGCAGAGCGAGGATTGAAAGTAGGTCACCTACAAATTCACAGAATGAAATGCACTAGAGAATTTATTATACAATATCAGCTGAGACTTTTGAGCATTGGATGGTAAATAGGGCTGAGGCATTTTCTACAATTAAGCAACGTGAGGCATTGAGACAGCATGTAATCAGACATGAGTTCCAAAATGTAGATCTTTTGCAGAATCCCCTTTTCAGTAGAATGCTCTCCGGACAAATCTATCAATAGTGAATCTAGGGGATGAAGGATTTATTTCTTTTCTAGTAGCCAAAGTAGGAAAAGATAGCATCTCATCACAGTTGTAGTACTCATTTTTTTTGATAACTAATGACATCTAACATTTTGTCGTATATTCATTGGCCATAGGTAGCTCCTCTTTTCAGAAGCCTGGTATGCCACTATCTCAACAACTAAAGAGTTGCATGACTCTAATCATGTGGTTCTCAACTGGGGTCAGTTTTGCCCCTACCCAGTGGACATTTGTTAATATCTGGAGATAATTTTTGTTTGTGACAGCTGGGGATAGAGGTGGCAATTTTACTTTTTTTTTAGTCAGAGGAGGCATGAAAACTCTCTTAACTTCCTACAACACATAAGGTAGTTCCCCAAAACAATTGCCTGGCTGCAAATGTCAACAGCGCAGGATTTTATAAACCTTTGTCTAACCTCAGGGCTGCTGTTTCTCACTCAATGTGTAATAGGAAATGTTAATATCTATAAAATGGGCACTGCAATAGTTCAGTTCTTGAAAATAGCTGTATAGATATATAAGGAAAATTCTACTATTTTAGCATGGCCTTACCTGTACTGTGTTGGTTTCCATCCAGTCGTTTTCTCTGAGCTGCAATTTTATGTCAATTAAAAATCCTTTTGTTGTTGTTGTTAGGTGCCATTGAGTCAGTATCCAACTCATAGCGACCCTCTGTACAACATGGGAAACACTATTGTCAGTGCTTCTCTGCTGTGCATAGGGTTTTCAATGGCAGATTGATTTTTGGGAGGGGGTTTCCAGGTCCTTCTCCCAAGCCTATAGCTTCTGGTGTTCCCAAGTGATCTCCCATCCAGGTACTAACCAGGCCCGACCCTGCTTAGCTTCCAAGATCTGACAGGATCGGATGCCACAGGGCTATGGCTGCAGGCTAAAAATCCTTTTAACAGTAAGAATTATGTAAATGATTTTAAACCTGTATGCCTTTTTTCATTTTTCCACGATCTGCAGTATATGTATATTTTAAAACAAACCTGTGTAGTACTGAAAGCATTTCAGTCAAGTACCGAGAAGTAATGGTAAAGACTAATGAAATTTAGACAAGAATCTCATTTGAATCAAAGCACTAGCACTGCAACTTATCTGATATTTTCCTTATTTATATTAGTATTGACATGCCCTCCACAGTGGTATCCAAGGATCTGTACATGATGAAATATTGAATGTTAACTTCCTCACATTCTTTTTAAAATTTCTCTAAATTGATCTGGGATAACTTCAGTCTTTCTCACCAGAATTGAATGTACTTTGCCTCTACTTGCAAATCTAATCTATGTAGATTAAGATCGTATTAACTTTTTTAATGTGAAATCTGCATAAATTATCTGAATCCTCAGGCCCTCATTTTCATAGTTATTTCAAGGAATGTTTCTGTGCATTTTGTCTGATTGTTCTGATTTTGTTATTTCTTTTCTGACCTCTTCTTTTATGGTAACAAGTATCACAGAGCCTTTGGATTATGTGCTTAGTCGTCACACTGTAACAGACTGGCTTACATCTTTTGACCAATCTGAAAATGTGACAGAAATAGAACAAATAGAATATCAGTCTTGAAGATCAACACTTCAGAGTAATTCAAACATTCATAATATAGGTGGAAGTATAATTTTTATCCTTAATAATGAGAATACAAATCCACCTAATGAAAATTTATCACTTGCAGGAATTTTCAGGGGAGAAAATAAGGGGCAGAGCCAGACACAAGTGGAAGATACACCATCTAGTTCAACACATGCAGCAGAAGCATGTGTGGAAGTTACACCTACTAGAGGTGAGAGAAGAGCCAGAAGAAGGAGCCCAGATATTCGGAGGTGCAGAGCGAGGACTGAAGGTAGATCCTATGCAAATCCACTGAATGAAATGTACTGGGGAATTCATAATAAAGTACCACCTGAGATTTGAGCATCAGATGGTAAATGAGGCTGAGACATTTTCTACAATTCACCAACATGAGACTTTGAGAGAATATAAACAGACATGAATTTCAAAGTGTGAATCTTTTGCAGGATCTCCACAAAGGAATACCTTTTTAGTAGAACATTCTCCAAACAAATCCAACAATATAGAATGTGGAGGATGAAGTATTTATTATTTCTTTTTGTAAAAGGCATTCAAAGTGGGAAAAGATGATATCTCATCATAGTTTTGATACTCAATTCCATAATGGCTAATGATATTCAGCATTTTGTCAAATATTCATTGGCCATTGATATTTCTTCTCTTCTGAAGACAGGCATGCAACTACCTCACCAGCAAGAAGAAATGTTGCATGATTCTAATCATGTGGTTCTCAACTGGGGTCAATTTTTCCCCTCCCCAGTGGACATTTGTTAATGTCTGGAAATAATTTTTTGTTGTGAGAGCTAGTGATAAGGGTGGTGATATTACTTTCATCTAGTGAGAAGAGGCATGAATGTTACCATTAATCCTAATACACATAGTTTAGCTCCCCAATACAGCTATCTAGCTGCAAATATCAACAGTGAAGTAATTGAGAAACACTGCTCTGAACTCAAGACAGGGGTTTCTCATTCAGTGAGTCATAGGGAATCCTACTATCTAACAATGGGACACTATAGTAGTTCTTAAATGTGGTCTCATATGTGTCTGAGGATTATTCTACTATAATAATTTGGTTCTCAAGTACAGCCTTACATGTACACATTAGGTCCAATCTACTCATTTGTTACATTTTCATGTGAATTTAAAGTCCTAGTAACATTAGTATTATCTAAATGATTTTAAATGCATCCGCCTTGTTTCATTTTGCCAGTGCCTACAGTGTCCTTATATTTTAAAACAAACATGTGCAGTATTAAAAGCACTTCAGTCCAGAGCCTGGAAATAATGGTATAGATTAATGAGAATTGGACGATAATGAAATTTGGATTAGAACACTAGCATTGCCGGGCGCGGTGGCACATGCCTGTAATCCCAGCAGCTCGGGAGGTGGAGGCAGGAGGATCGCAAGTTTGAGACTAGAGGCAGTCTGCGTAATTTAGTGAGATCCTGTCTCAAAAAGTAAAAACAAAATGGGCTGGGGGCGCAACTCAGTGGTCCAGCACTTGCAAAGCATGCAAGCACAAGGCCCTGGGTTCAACCCCCAGTACCACAAAAAATAATAATAATAATAATAAATAAATAAAAATTAAATTAAATAAATAAAATTTAAAAAACTAGCATTGTATCTTAAGTGGTATTTTCATTGTTTGATCATATTGGTATCTTGACATTCAACAGAATAAAAAATGTCTTTTTTCATAACTGTCACAGTGGTATGCAAGGTTCTATATGTGATGAAATAGTGAAAGTTGGCTTCCTCATAGTCTCCTTAAAATTTCCCTAAATTGATCTAGGAGAATTTGAGGCTTTTCTCATTGGAATTGAACACTGCATGTTGTGTCATATTAGTCTCTAAATGTTAAACCTGGTTAAAATATCAAAGTTTCAAGGCCCAAATGCTGATTTTTTTAAAGCAATGCTTCTGAGCACTATTTTATGATGATTCTAATGTTTTTATTTCTTAGATCCATTTGATGATGTCCCTAGCGGTAATTCTGTAATGGACTGGAATACACCTTTTGAACAATGTAAAAACGTGAGAGAAAGAGAACAAAGAGAAAGACACTCTAGGACAACAACATGTCAGAGTTATTCAGAAAATTATGATATCAATGGAAGGATGAATTTCATCCTTAATAATGAGAATTCAAATCCACATAATGAATTTTTATCTTTTGCAAGATTTCCTGGGCAAAGAAACAGGGAAAATATCCAGAAACATCCGGAAAATCCACTACCTCCGTCAACATATGCAAGATCATATAGAGAAGAAGGACAATGTACAAGTGAAGCACTCATGGAATCTACCAGACATGAGAGAAGAGCAAGAAGCAGGAGCCCAGAAACTCAGAGATTCACAGCCAGAATGAATACTAGGTCACCTGCAGATCCCTCGAATGAAATGTACAGGAGAAATCATCATAAAATACCACCTGAGACTTTTGAGCATCAGATGGTAAATGAGACTGAAACATTTACTACAAGTCACCAACATGAGACTTTGGGAGAGAATATAAACAGACAAGAATTTCAAAGTATGACTCATTTGCAGGATCTCCATAAAGGTACGCCTTTTAAGGAGAACCTCCTCTAGACAAATCCAGCAATAGTGAATCTAGGGGACAGATGATTTGTTATTCCTTTTCTAAAAGCCATTCAAATGTGAGAAAATGGTATCTCATAGTTTTGATACTCAATTCCATGATGGTTGATGGTATTCAGCATTTTGTCATATATTTATTGGCAATTGATATTTCTTCTTTTCAGAAAACAGACATGCAACTATGTCACCAGCAGAAAGAAATATTGCAAGATTCTAATCATGTTGTTCTCAATGGGGGTCAATTTTCCCCCTCCTGAGTGGACATTTGTTAATGTCTGGAAATATGTTTTGTCATTAGGACAGAGGGTATGGGTGTTGATATTACTCTCATCTAGTGACGAGTGGCAAGCAGCTGCCAAACATCCCAAAGTGCACAGGATAACTCCTCCAAACAATCACCTGACTGTGAATGCCAACTGTGCAGAGTTTAAGAAACCTTCTCTAACCTCAGCTCTGATGTTTCTTACTCAATGTATAATATGGAATCTTACTATCTAACAAAGGGACAGTATACTATTTCAGTTCTTCCAAACAGCTTTATAGGTATTTAAAGAAAATTCTACTGTAATATTTGGTTCTGGAGCATGGCCTTACATGTTCTTCTTTAGGTTCCACTTATTCATTTGCTCTGAACTCCAATTTGATTTCAATTCAAAATTCTTTTAATAGTAAGAGTTATTCCAATTATTTGAAATTCACACACCTTGTATCATTTTCCCAGTGCCTACCGTGCACTTACATTTTAAAACAAACATGTAGTATTTAAAGAATTTCAGTAAAGAGGCAGGAGGTTATGTTATAGACTAATGAAAATTAGACAATAATGTCATTTGAATTAAAACCCTTGCAGGACATCTTAACTTGTATTTTCCTTGTTTGATCATATCAGTATCATGACATTTGACTGAAAAATAAATGTGTTTTGTTGTGCCCTCAAAAGGGCTATACAAAGTTCTATAAATGATGGAATATTGGAAGTAGATTTCCTTAAATTCTTTAAAATTTCTAAGTTGATGTAAATGAAGTTCAGGTTTTTCCAAGGGAATTGAATCTATCCTTATTTACTTGTAAATCTTGTCTGCTTAGTTTATATTAGTATTAACTCTCTAAATGTGAAATCTGCTTAAATTATCTGAATCTTGAGAACTTTGCTTTCATTGCTTTTTGAATCATGGTTTCAGAGCACATTTTTATGATGGTTCTAATTTTGTTATTTCCTTTCTGATGCCATCCCCTTTTATGGTAACAGATATATCAGCCCCTTTGGATGATGTGACTAGTGGTGATCCTGTGAGGGACCAGCTTATGTCTTCTGAACAGTCTGAAAATATGACAGAAACACAGCAAAGAGAAAACAAATCTTGCACAGTAAACAGTAAGAACCAATCAAACAGTCATGATTTCTGTAGAGGGGTCAATTATATCCTTAATAATGGGAACCCAAACCCAAGTAATGAATATGTATCATTTGTAGGAATTCTTGAAAGAGAAAATATGGAAAGCATCCAGAGGCCAGTGGAAAGTTCACGACCTGAGTCAACATATGCAAGGCCATATAGACGAGAAGGACAAACAACTGAAGCATTCATGGAAACTCCATCTACCAGACATGAGAGTACAAGAAGCAGCGGCCCAGAAACTCAGACATGCAGACTAAGGATTGAAAGTATGTCATCTCCAAATCCACAAAATTAAATATATTGGAGTTTTCATTATATCACATGACACTTTGGGGCATCTTATAGTAAATGAGGCTGAGATATTTTCTAGAATTCAGTATCATGAGATGTTGTTGTTGTTGTTGTTGTTGTTAGGTGACATCAAGTCAGTGTCCAACTCATAGCCACCTTACTTACAACAGGCAAAACACTATTGTTAGTGCTTCTCTGGTCTTCATAGGGTTTTCAATGGCTAATTTTTGGGGGTAAGTGGGTTGCTAGGTCCTCCTCCCAAGCCTACAGCACCTGGTATTCCCAGGTGGTCTCCTATCCAAATGCTAACCAGGCCTGACCCTGCTTAGCTTGTGAGATCTGAGGGGATCAAAAGCCACAATGGTACAGAAGCAGATGCATGAGACATTAAGACAGCATATTGTCAGTCATGAGTTGGAAAGTAGATAAAATAGATATCTTTATGCAGCTTCTGCAACCAGAAATGCCCTTTCAGTAGAATATTCTCCAGGCTCAACTGGTAATAGTATATGTAGGATATTGAGGCAAAGCAATCCAACAACATTTTGTGATCTTGAATTATTTGATTCTGGAAGAGAACAGTCACCAGTAGACATTACAGCTAGTAGAAGTCAGTTAACATCTGATGCACTAAACAACAGTGTAACCTTAGAAAGTGATGAAGAAGAATTCAGAAGTATATTTTCACATTCTACCTAGGCAGATGTGAGGACTTATATTGGAATACTTTTTTGTAGAATTTCAAATGCTAGTTTATATGATATAATATCTGCTGAAACTCAGAGAACATTAAGGTATAGAATTACAGAATTTGATGAATCAATTAACCTTATGGACACTGACAGTAGAGTTATAGTGATTTAGAGACACACGACTCAGCCCCCAGTCAAATCTTAGAAAGGGCAGAGTCAAATAGTTCTGATGACACTCATATTTCTGATTCTAATTCAAATCCTAACTGTGATTCTCATTACATTTCCCCAGCAATTTCCAATGTAAGGTGCAGCCATATGGGTCATTCCAGTCCCAATCCTATGCCCAGTACCAACTGGAATAATGAAATTTCAGAAATTAATTTTACGATTGAAGAAAGGAATGAACCAAATTCATCAGCAGGCTCTGCACCACAGTCTAGACGAGAAAACGGACCTACAACCTCAGCGGCATCTAATGAAGATAATTTTCAGCGTTTCCTAAATCTGTTTTTCCTCTTAAATAATTTTCATCGGAACCAACCCATAGGACTAACCAACCAACAGATGAACAATTTACAAGTGAGAATTTTTAGTGAAAATGAAGGAGCAAAAGTCTGTAGTGTTTGCTTAACAGGATACACAGAAGGCAATAGGGTTCGTGTACTACCTTGTTCCCATGAGTATCATATCCACTGCATTGATCGCTGGCTGTCTGAGAACGCTTCTTGCCCTATCTGTCGCAAACCAATAATTAATTCTGACAACAGTGAAGATTCTAATTGAATTCCAAACCCACAGCTACATAAATTGTTATAGGGGTGAACAAACAATTGTCAGTTGCTTTATGTATACTTCTAGAGCGAACCTTGTGTAAAGACCTGAATTGGTTCCTGAAGTTATGAATTGTTTCCCCCAATTTTTGCTTCAAAATAAAAAAATATTAAAAAAGAAAATATAAGTTTCTTACCTCACAATAAAGAATCATTCCACACCATAGCAGATCATTGGGTTTGGATAGAGAATCAGCAGGTACACTAAGTTGGCATGTTCCTGACTTCATGGGAAAAGCATCTTACTATGATGTTGTTGTTGTTGTTAGGTGCGATCGAGTCAGGTCTATCTCATAGTGTCCCTAGCTACCACAGATAAAACAATCCTCACATTGTGCCATGTCTGGCACTATTTCAGTGCTTCTCTGTTATTTATAGGGCTTTCAATGGCTGGTTGTTTTGGGAGTGAGCTACCAGGTCCTTCTCCCAAGCTTACAGCACTTGTTTTTCCCAAGCAGTCACCCATCCAAGTACTAACCAGGCCCAACCCTGCTTATCTTCCAAGATGTGATGGGATTGGATTCCAGAGGGTACAACTGCCGGCTACTATGATATAACAATATCCTAATAGTCTTATCTAATCGAGTAAATCCCATATACCTCATGGCCCTGTCATATGTTGTATGCATACAAAGAAACAACAACCAAAACAAAATAGTTAAGAAGTAATGCAAGTATTTATTAATCATTCACTTAAAAAGTGGTGTTACAGTCCTAGCATGCTATGAAAGCCTTAAAACCCTTATCTTCCTATATTCCTCTGCAGCATTTTACTGCATCCCTTCACACAGTGTTAGTGTTTCTCCTACTCCCCACTACGAGTTTTTCATTCATGGCCTTGGCCAAAAATATTTATTACATTTGAAAATGGTGATACAGTAGCATTTAATTAAGGGACTACTTACAAAAGAGTGTAAAGAATGAAATAAAATCCCGAAGCTAGGAGGTATCCTGAGATAAGCAACCATAAGAAGCCAGTATTATCACCACCAGACTTGCAGGTGCATAGAAATTTAGTGTCTCCTACAACTCAGAATATCCAGTAGTTGTAATAGAGGGTCACCCAACAAGTGTTGTGGCCTTAGATAAATGGCAGGCACTGCCAAACTGAATGGTGAGTGTGGGGGACTGAGGAAATAAATACCCAGATCTTTCTTTCCTTATGCCACCACCCTCCTCCTCCTCCTCTCCCTCCTCCTCCTCCTCCCCCTCCTCCT
>VMDO01031756.1:0-19736 GCA_007922755.1 Pedetes capensis
CGCCGCCCCAGCATCCTCCCTCCCCAGCTCAGTGTAGTGCAAGCCACACTCAATGCAGGCCCACTTTGTTATGCTGCTCGCTTAAGTCAGAATTTCACAGAAAGGCCCAGAAGAAAAGCTCCCACAATTAGGGGTCGCCTGTCAGAAAACATTAACGCCTTCCTCTCCCAGCCTGTCAGGCCTGCTGCAGATACAAACTGCCATGGCGAATTGGCCCTCCACCGGGTGAAGCCTGGCCAACCCAAGGAGCAGGGATTTGCAAGCCAAGGAACTGGAGCCTGCCTAAGTGTACTTTCTGTATGGTCGCAGTGTGCGGAGACACCTCCCAATTTTGCTTTCGAAGACTCAGTGTTGGATACCTGGGAAGGGTCATAGGAGATAGTCCTACAAGTAGGCAGATGAACAGATCTCTCCCACCAAAGCAGTACAGTAGGGCTTTTTCCTGTGCTGGAAATTACTATATATGCCATATGCTGCTTACTGGGCAGTTTTCAAGTGACAGGAATCTTATTTTGTTAATGAGTACAACATCAAAGTGTATGTTGTTGCTGTTGCTGCTGTTGTTAGATGCCCTTGAGTTGGTATCTGACTCATAGCAACCCTACACACAACAGGCGAAACACTATTGTCATGCCTCTCTGCTATTCATAGGGTTTTCAATGGATGATTGTTTTTTGGGAGTGGGCTGCCATGTCCTTCTCCCAAGCCTATAGCACCTGGTGTTCCCAGGTGGTTTCCCATCCAAGTACTAACCAGGCATGACCCTGCTTAGCATCCAAGATCTGATGGGATCAAGGTGAAAAAAGTAAGAGACTCAAAGAAGCTATATGACTTGTCCATGGTCAAATAGCTAGGCAGTGGCAGAGACAGAATTTAGACTCAAGTTTGTCTGACCCCAAATTCCACACTCCAGCCTTTCATTTCTCTAATAAGATCCAGAGTCCAACCCTATGCTTGTCTGCTTCTGAAAGCATTACCATACTCAGGCATGTACTGCAAAAAGTAAATAAATAATCCATAAATAACCCAGAATGATCAAATATCTTATCGCTGGTAGGAAAACCAGATTGGACCAGCTCAGCTTCTGCATTCACACATTTATAACACCTCCACTTCCTGGGAATACCCGAGCTACAGGTGAAAGGGGGTATAACTTCTGGAAAAGACATCTTTCTGGAGCTTTTGAGAAGATGATTCTTATTCATTCATCTTCCCATTCTAAGGAATGCCAGTCACCCTGGTTCACTGGGACACACAAATGAAGGTCATTTATTGTGTGGCATCTAAGTTGGTTATCTTTCTCCATCCAAACCACCTTCAACACCCCCTATCTTGTCTAGGTAGAGTATCCATTTCAATCTGTTGCTGGAGATCCTCTGCAGATTAAAATAAATAATTAATAATTAATAAAATAATAATAATGTTAATATAATAATAATAAATAATAAATAATAAATAATTAAAACAAAATAATTCAAGAACTTATGTATAAAGAAAAAAATAAGACAGGTTTTCAAAAAGCACACAGCCAAGGGTATCTGTTGTAGTACTTTTTATAATAATAAACTGAAACAACTTGAAACTTTGGAGTATTGATTCTAATAATTATTTGCATGCCCATATAATGAATAGTATCATCTTTGGTAGGTACCATAGGTGCCATCGAGTCAGTGTCCAAGTCATAGCAACCCTACATACAACAGATGAAACACGATTGTAGTGCTTCTCTGCTATTCATAGGGTTTTCAATGGCTGATTATTTTTTGGGAGTGGGCTGCCAGGTCCTTCTCCCAAGACTACAGCAGCTGGTGTTCCCAGGTGGTCTCTCATCCAAATATTAACCAGGCCCGAGCCTGCTTAGCTTCTGAGATCTGAGGGGATTAGACACCTCAGTGGTATGACTGCAGGCAATGAATGGTATATCATGCTGTATTTTCAGTAGTGATATAGATTTTTTGCTTATTCATGTTTACTAATGTGGAAGTATATCTGTAATAAATTATACGTAAGTGAAAAGAAGAGAATAGCTATCAACTATAATTCTAGCAAGCAGAGAAAACCAGCCAAAATCTAATTATATATTTTACAAAGCAGCATCATATCTTACTTTTCTACTTACCGTAGGAGCATTTATCAGTTTAGTTAGTAATCAACAAATATTTTCCCAGGTCCTATTTTAGGACCTTAGGGTTTAGCAGTGCAAAGACCAACATGATCCCAGCCCTTCTGGTTTATGGGATAAGACAGAAATTACAAAAATAAAATCTAGTAGCTACTTATTTCTTAACCTTTCATCTTCTATAATATAATTTAAAATGTTGGTTAGATGTACAATGACATCTTAACCAATCTGTGTATTTTTTTTACATAAAGAGATTTTTCTTTAAAAAAATGTTTTGCTTCATATGAACAAATCAGTGAAAATTTTTATAAGCAGACAGTTACATATGTCCATGATTATGTCCTTGGGAGACATTATAGAAGGAAAAATGCTTTGTGAGAGGAAAAGTGCCTTTTGAAGGCTTTTGGATTCATTTTTCCTAATTGCATTCAGAAAAGGCTGAATCTGTTAAAATTTCATCATCAGTGATATGACTATCAACTCTCACACAACTCATTGAGTACTATTACATCACAAACGAACAGTTTTACCATTTGGAAAGGTTAAAAAAAAAAGAAGTGGCATCGCACTCCTTTATTCTGCTTCTCTTACCTCACTAGTGACATTCAATTTTCCTTTCATATTAATTTACATCAGTGAGTCTCATTCATTAGACTAAAATGAGGTGTATTAAACTAAATGGGCAGAGAATAAAAATGGGAATTCTGATTAACTGTGTGGCTCTTATATAAGGCCAGTGTATGGAAAGACATCATTCATATTAGCTTTATGGAGAGACAGACCAGATAATTAATTTTAGAAATTATAACTATAGATAAGGTAAAACCACCAATCCTATAAGGGTGACTTATTTATCCCATAAAGTTTACCTATCCAAAGTTACATGGGTCTAGTGATTCCAGTGGTAATCCCTAGGAGGTGAATGGGGAGAATTACTTTGGGCTTTGATTCCCCCAGTGCTTCCCCCTCTCCTTTCCAGCCTCTTCCCATTCATATTGACCTCCCAGCCCTGCCCCCCACCTGCTGCTGGCCTGGAGAAGAAAGCCATTTCCATTGGCCTTGGATGCCTGGGGAGATCTATATTACTCCCAGGAAGACAAGAGCTGTCCTCATCTTGGTAAAGTGTGAAATTCGGTTTTGATTGCAAAGGGAAACCATTTCAACAGGATTACACCGTGACCATGTAGATAAAACTCAGCCATATGGCCTGGGGATGCTTCTTCCTACTGTCAGGTAACAGTGCATTGCTAATGACATGGTGATGACATTTTCCAATGAAAAATAAAACCACCTGGACAGGAATAAAGGAGGGCAAAAAAAATGACATGATGCTGATAAGCATTAACAGAGCCCTTGGCTCTCTGCTGGCTTTGAAGAAGTGAGGTGATTTGTTTAAGTAAAACTAATGAGAATGATGTTATAAAAAGACTTCTGCCAGCTTGGCATGGCAGAATGAGATCCCCTGTTTTTACCAAAGGGGATTCCTGTGTTGACTCCATGAGGTCCATGAAGTTGTTTAACCTCGAATAGCCTCAGTTTCTTTGCCAGTTAAGAGGGCATAGAACCATTTGCTCTAGGAGCAAGACAGATCCTATGAAAGTGATTTGCAAACTGCTAATTGATGTACAAATGGGGGAAAACATTTATCAGTTGCAAGAAAGAAAAATTCTGGCCAATATAAATAAAACAGACATAGAAAGAACTTTGAGTAGTTAGTAAAATTATTAGAAATGCTGATTTCATGATGAGAAAATTTAAAACAAGGATGCTGAAAAGCAGCCAGGAGTATCCTCTGATATAGTCTGATATGGCTGCAACCACTCCCGTGTCTCTGAACACCACCCTCTGTGCTGATACCATCTCTACAACTAGACACTGGATGTCCTGTTAATGCTGATGGCACCACTGTCCAGAAACTGCTTGGTTGCAGCCATAGCCCCAGCTGCTGTTGTGACAACAATGGATTCTCCACTGTCCCTACTTCTCTGTGGCACTAGCCAAGAGTGTACCTTTAGGGTAGGAGCTCCTGGTTCATTGAGACATAGGTATAGGGGAGGTCAAGAAAAGTGCATACCTGGCCATGACAGCTTTTGTTGTAGGAGATGGACTCTGCTTCCTACCAAAATCTTAAGAATATCCATGGGAAGTGTGTTCAGATGCCGGGCAGCCCAAACCAAAACAAAACAATAAAGAGACAAATATCTTTTAGATCAGAAGTCTGCAAACATCTGTAGTGGGCGACATAATAAATATTGGTAACTTTGTGGGCAACTACTTAATTCTGCAATTATATTACAAGAGCAGGCTAGAACAATAGGTAATGAATGAGTGTGTATGTAGGCCAATAAAACTTTATTTACAACAATGGGACGGCTTTTCAGGTCATTTTTTAAAATTGATCCTTGCTGTAGAATGATGATAATGGTGATAACTAAATCCACTTTAAACCTATACTCTGAGCCCTAACACAAAATTGATGCAGGTGAAGATAGTACCAGCCCTTCAACTGGGGACTCTTAAAATATCTTCCTTCATTCAGTTAACTTGCCCCTGGTTACTGCTGGTTTCATTGTGAAGCAGTTTCCCAGTTTGGGGATTCATAACATTTAAATTATTTATATGCAAACAAAACTTGATTCCTCTCCTTGGCCCTGCTACATTTTTACACTTTTGGGGGCAAGTTCCATTATTCCTGGCCACAGATGGTGGCACAAGGGCACTTAGTCTACACCAGGAGTCTAGGTATTAGCTTCTTCCTAAGAATATGCCAATAGTGAAATTCATCAGTAACTTCTTGAGGTTCCTTCTTGATATTCCCATAGATTGGTTTAATTGAGGTGGGGAGAAAGGAGAATCAATCCAATAAATGACAAATCATCAGGCACAAATATTTATAGTCATATAGATAAAATAACTCGTGGGCTCGGGGTGCAACTCAGTGGTAGAGTGCCTGCCTAGCACACACAGGGCTCTGGGTTTGATGCCCAGAATCTCAAAACCAATCAACCAACAAAAGCCTCTCTGACAGAAAAAGACAGTTTCTTCTTTTCTATCATTTATTTAACCCATAGGAATTGTAGACCTAAAGTCTACCATGTCCCATGTCAACACAGGGCAGTAGGGTTATGAATATGTTTTGTCTCCTGGAAGATATTCAATGAGTTTTGTTAGTCTCTATAAACAAATTTTTTTTACTGGAAGCAATTATTAATCCTATCTATATCTCTCAAGCAAAATAAATGTTGCAAGAAAATGAGTCTATGCATCACTATATGAGGTCAGTCATCACTCTTATATGTTTGAAGACATATGCAGAAAGTCTAAAGTCTAACCTATGATATGAAACCAAAAATTCATTCTTTCCTTTTTTGGTTCTTTCTCCCTTCATCTCCTTCCTTCCTTCCTTCCTCCCTCCCTCCCACCCTCCCTCCCTTCCTTTTCTTTTCTTCTCTTCTCTTTCTTTCTATCTTTCTTTCTTTCTTTCTTTTCTTTCTTTCTTTTTTCCCCTCCCTCTCATTTTCACTCAGTTTTCCTTTTTCTCCTTTTTTCTCTATCTTCCTCTTTCCTTTCCTCCTTCCTCGTTTCCTTCTTCCTTCTCCCCTTCCTTCCTTCTTTTTTTACTTCCTCCCTTCCTCCCTTCTTTCCTTCCTTCCATTTTATCCCACCCTCCTATTTCCTTCTTGCCCTCAGTTTTTCTTCTCTCCCTTCCTTCCTCTCTTTCTGATCAAGAAGTCTGGAAATAGGAACTCACTCTAGGTGTATAGTGGCTCATAGTGCTACAGGGTTATAGGCTGATTAGCTTTGCACTCAGGCATCCTTAGTATTTGGCTTATTTCCTGTGGCATCAGGATGACTACTTCATCTCCAGACCATGTCTGCTTTCTAGGCAAAAGAAGAAGGAGAAGTGCCAGCTGAAGCTCCCCTCTTCTAAAATGAAGCTTGGAATTTACGTTTTTTGAGCCCAGGATGTCACTGCTTCAAACACAGTTAAGACTGTACTAGCAAGAATGAATAGGAGTATGGATATTAGGTCTTAAACAGACTCAAGGGTCTTGCTCTCATAGATTTGAGCCCAGGATGCACTTTATACAAATTCATGGGTCTTACCCATGATCTAGCATCTTCTCCCAATCCTTTTAGTTCTTATTGTCTGTACTGTTAAGTTGAAAGGTAGGTAAAATTTCTCAACATAGTGCCTTCAATTTCATTTATGGTGTCACCAGACCCTAAGGGGAGCAATAGAAGACCTTAGAGGCTTTCTACTTCAACCCACTGAGCTATAGAGGATAGAAACAATATTTAATGATTTGCCCAAGATCACAAAGCTACTAAAGAGGATATCTAAGATTAGAACACATGGAGAAAATTCTAGACATGGCCTTTCAAAAGAACATTTTCTCAATTATATTCAAGATTGCAAGAATGTTAAACCATCACTATGGTGGAATTTTTCTCCAACTAGTTCCCTTCATTAGTGGGACTTGCCCATAGTGAGGACATTGACTTTTGAGATACATTCTAGTCTTTCCTATTTTTCTTATTCCTAGGGCCTCTAAGAGTCTCAATCCAACCCTCATTAACTATTTGGTAGGAACTGAAAGAAATGCTCATTGAAAGAACATGCCCAAATTGTTTTCCACATCTCAGTTTGTGATATTGCCATTCATCCAATATTTTCAACCAGAAACTCAAATCATTTAAAACCTCCCATGGGACATATATTTATTTAGTTGTCCTTATCACTATGTTCCTAATTTATTTGTTTATAGTACTTAAAAATTTTCCCCCATGATGAAAGACATGATCAAAACAAAAGACTTTGAATTATGTTTAGCATTAAGAAAAATTGTCAGAATCACTTTTATTCAACAGACTCCACTGTAGAGAAAGAGAGAGACAGGATGGGCAGAGGGAAAGAGAGAGAGGGAGAGAGATGATGGAAATGTTTATATTGACCACCAGGATTTACAATGAGCATTTTGTAGCTCAGAGAACAATAGCCCTTAAGAAAAGGAGCCAGGAAACTCCATGATGCTTTATCGTACTCAACTATAACAATTTGTGAATCCTCATTAATTGTATAATAATGTCTTGTGAATCTTGGAAGTAACTGAAATTAAAGGGTTCATTAGTGTATGCTTCACAATGAAGGAAACTCAAATTTCAGAACACAAGAATGGAACTATTCATTTTTAGTCTTTAGGTTTCAGAAGGTCTAGAGAACAGAAAAAAATAGTTTATAGCAGAACATATGCTGGTTTGGGAGTTGTCTTCTTACCCAAAAAACAACAACAACCAAAAAAAAAAAAAAAAAACAACACAAACCCGAAAACTTAGTGGCAAAGAAATGGGAACATAGGGAGAAAATCTGATTCATTTGTTAAAGGAGAAGCTCATACTTCTATTCTCAATATTTTTTCCTATAAAGGGTTTTTTTACTGTTTTATTTGCACATTGTTTTATTTGATTGTCTGCTATTCAGAAAAGGACTGTATTCTATATTCCTATAGCCTAATGATGAAACACAGAAGATGCTCAAGAAGATGTAGATTTTAATTAAATAACAGTATACAGTTGATGACTTGCTTTGATGGGGAAATACCTAAAATTCCAGCAAGGTGATAAACATGGTATGAAAAAGTGGCTGCGTACATGTACAGATCTCATGGTATGATCAAATTATACATTTTAGGATAGGTAGGACCTAGGCTCAGCAATGGGAAACATAGGTACACACACATACAACACGCGGCATGTACACATAACCCATATACACCCCTTACCCTTGTGTACAGCAACTCCTAGGCTCCACCACTTAAGTCCCATTTTTCTGGTTCCCCATTCCCTTGTCTTTTGTCTTCCTTGTAGTGACACAGAACTTTACTCTGCATTTTATTTTCAAATTTTCTTTTTAAACAACCTCAGAGAGTCCAGGTGTAAAAGAAGAGGGGACCCTTGGCATTGTTCTGGCCCGCTGAGAGCAGTCTCCATTTTCATTCTTCCTGGATCCAATTCATAATTTTTTTCTTTAAATTTTGTCCCTGGAGCCGCCTTCTTTATAAATCCATTCAGCAATTTTTAAGAAATTTCTACAAATTCAATGTGTGTGTGGGTTTTGGGTGGGCTGTGGAAATTGATTTACGAGTCAACCACTTTTCTCTTTTCTTGCCATCTCCTGCTTGAGTGGTCTGTAGGCCCTGGGCTTTTCTTTCACTGAAGGAGAATAAGGTTGCCTATGGAAGAGGTCAGCATTTCAAATTGGTGGAGTTCAACTGCACAAATGACATAGAACTGACAAGAAAAGACAGGGGGTTTGGAGGTCACAGACTGCCTAGGTCTCGCTTAGGGTTTTTGCTTTGTGATGAACCCTGGCACCAAAATGAATTAAATAACAGGCTTAAGGACTATTGAGGGAGGACTGAATGCAAATCAAAGATAAGTAGAAGTTTTCTTTCCTAAAAGGAGAATGATTTTTTTTCCCTTCCCTCTCCCCCTTCCATATCTGTGCCGGCAAGAGCTGCATGTTAAACCTGATTTCGCCGGCATTATGCCGGGCGCTTTCACTCCGGGCTGCCGTGATGGCCTATCTTGGCCTATGATTAATGACCTGCTAGACAATTTGGAAGCCATAATAACTCCGCAGTCCACACACAAACTATATAGTCGCATTCCTTTTGCGGATTTGCCAAGCTGTTACCAAGGGGCCCGCATAGGAGCTGGATTGCTGGAGAGATAGAGAAGCATTTCTGCAAATGCCATTTGGGCCTTATCTTGCTAAAAAGTGCAGTGAGCGCTGGGCTCATTTACAAAATTCAAAGCCTAGATCTCCCAGCTTCTTTATTTCAGCCCAGATTAAGGAAAACAAAACAGAAAAGAAAATCTCTCTCTCTCTCTCTCTCTCTCACACACACACACACACACACACACACACACACGCATGCATACACGTGCACACGCACACACACTCACCTGATTAAAACCAATCTTCCTCCTGGTTTCTAGCCTCTGAGTGATCCACATCCAGCTCAGTGGTGTTTTCAAATTTTGAATCGGTTCACCAAGATCTCGTTCTAATAGTGTCTTCTAAAAGCAAAGACTGAGTATTGGAAACCCCCAGGGGGAAACAAAGGCTGTGCTTCAAGTTTCCTTGTTTAGAAGTGTTATTTGTTGTGCACATTTTTGACAGGAAACCAGCTTATGAGGGTGGAAGGACACTGAGCTGGGAGTCCAGGGGGCAAGGGAGACAAGTCGCAGTTCAGCCACTGCCTTGCTCTGTGATCTTAGATGCACCGTTTCTCCTCCCTGGACTGCGATATTCCTACCAGTGCATTGAGAAAGTATAGCAAAGAATCTAGCAGGCCTTTTCTGGCTCTGACTTTTATTCATGTTATAGATATTTATGGAGTTGTACTTGGAATTCTTCTAGGCTCTTAGGATATTTAGGGAAAAGAGCAGACAAAGGTCTCTGTGCTCAGGAAGCTTCCTTTTATTAGAAGAGTGAGACAATCATAAATAATATGGATAATAAGTAAATTATATGTATCCAAGAGAAATGAGTACTATGGAAAAGGAAAAGGTGGGACATATTAAGGGGAAACAGAAACATCATGAGATGGGGTTTAGGGAAGATAGTCATATAAAATATGGTGGCCAGGAACATTTGGCAGTGATCTGAAGGAGATAAGGGAGTCAGCCAAGCATCTGTGTGAAGGGGAAACATTCTGGCAGAGAGAACATGTCTACAGCAAAAGACTTAGTGGTCTATGAGTCTGTCAATGCTGTCATTTGCTTTGAGAATGACTGGCTTTCAGTCACTTAGCTAGCTGGTGGCAACTTTATCACCCAGGTCCATGGTTTCCAAGCTTAGCTGCATGTTGAAAGCACCCTGGGAATCATAAAAATACAGAAGTCTGAGTCTTGCTTCCAGAGATTCTGATTTACTGGTTATTAATCTGGGGTGCAGTCTAGGTGTCAGGATTTTCAAAGTTTCTCAGGTGTTTCTTCTATATAGTCAAAGCTGATCTAGAGCAAGTGAGTCATTAACTGCATTATAACCTTTGCAAGGGGGGGTGGTCACTGAGGAAAGCAATCCAACAACTCATAGTGTCAAGCCAAGCGAATGCCCTTCAGTCCACAGGTAATGTCTTATCCAGAATCTTCTCTGCACAGCACTAGTCATGCAAAAGAAAGCAAGATGGTCTATGCCAGAATACAGAGTACACAGGCATATGAAAATGATTCTTCAGACACTGAGATTGGTACAGAATAGGGAAACATCAGGTGCTAAAGGTCAGCTATCTCCCAAACTTAACTCTTTCAAATGCCACTCCAGTATATCTGCCATATCTGCGTAAAATTGACTCTTACCTTTTATTTAAATTCTGACTTTATTGCTCTAATCAATAAAATTAGTGAAACCACTTGTTTAGTGTTCTGTATATAATAATTTGATAAATATATCAAATTATACATACATATTTATGTATAGATATACATACATATGCCTGCAGCTGTAGAACTGTGGCTTCCAATCCCATTAGCTCTCAGAAGCTAAGCAGGGTTGGGCCTGGTTAGTACTTGGATGGGACACTGCCTGGGAATACTAAATACTGTAGGCTTGGGAGAAGGACCCATCAAGCCAATCCCAAAAATCAATTAGCCATTGAAAACCCTATGAATAGCAGAGAAGCTCTGACAATAGTGTTTGTCCTGTTGTATGTGGGGTCGCTATGAGTCAGATACCAACTTGACAGCACCTAACAACAACAACATACATACATATATATGTGTATATGTATATATATACATATATATGTGGATATATATATATGTAAAATTGTAAAAATGACATGTTCATCTATCACCTCCAGAATGGTGACTAGAAAAATTGTGAGCTATATTTTTGGAAATACAACTGGATAAGATGAGGTGCTGATAACAAAGAAGAAAATAATATCTGAAGAGAGGGACTCATGGCTCCTATTTTATTTACATATGAAAATGGTCAATGTTGGACCAAAGGGAATCAAAAATTAAGTAGTTGAAGCAGGCTTTGTAATTATGCAAGCCATTAATCAGTTTGGGACCATTTGGATGATCAGCAGATGAATTTTTCTTTGGAATTCCCAAACATTAGACATCATTTGCTTTTGACCGTATGGCCAAACTTCTTTTTTCTCTCTTTGTATCAAAGCATTGTGATGGGGATGTCAAGGTCATGCCACACGAACTCAGTGGAGCCCAAGCCACAGACTTCAGTATGTTTAGGAGCAACATTAAAATGGTTGTTTTGTCCTGATAATTGTATCTCACTGAGGCGCTCACCTTTGAGAGAAAAACAAGTAAAAAAATTGTTTTTCTTTTCTTTCTTTCTTTTTCTTTTTTTTCTTTTTTTTTTTTAGATTAGGCTTTGGTGACTTGCTGAAGCAAATTTCCCAGTGTCCATGTTTTTCCAGCATATATTTACAGAAATCATTTTTTTTCTTTACATACTTAACTTGAAGGCAGCTACATACTTTGGGCCTGCAGCCATAGCCCTGTGGCATCTGATCCCGTCAGATCTCGGAAGCTAAGCAGGGTCGGGCCTGGTTAGTACCCGGATGGGAGACCGCCTGGGAACACCAGAAGCTGTAGGCTTGGGAGAAGGACCTGGCAACCCCCTCCCAAAAATCAATCTGCCATTGAAAACCCTGTGAACAGCAGAGAAGCACTGACAATAGTGTTTCCCCTGTTGTACAGAGGGTTGCTATGAGTCGGATACCGACTCGACAGCACCTAACAACAACAACAACATGTGCCTGGCACTGCTAATAGTACTAGAGTCATTTCATTTTTGATCCTTTTACAAACAGAAGAGGTGTCATTATAGTTTTATAAATGAAGAAATAAGCTCACAGCTGTAGCCATGTAACACAGAGTGCAATGGTTCATAACTGTGGGAGCCCCAGACATCAAGATGATTACTTGCTGAGCATACATGTTCCAAGCCCTGTTGTCAAAGGCAAGAATGGTTATCCCTTCCTCTGGCCTTTGCTATGATTATCTGGGAAGAGGGAGGTATAGAACCATTCATCTGTTTTGCTGTCCTACTTCCCACTTCTCAATGAAAAATTAATCTCTGAATCTCTCTGCGTCTTCTGAATGTCTCTCTCCCTTTCTGAGACTGTCAGTACTCAGTGTACAGATGAGGTAATGAAGATTCCAGTGATTATAAGGACATAGGCCTGATCTATCAGCTGGAGAAGAAAAATGGGCAAGAAATTAATACCTCCTTGGGTTGACATTCCAGGCCTTTCATGGCCTGGCCTTGATCTGTCCTCCAGACATCTCCCATGACATTCCACAGGGAATCACATTTCAGATATGCCTAATTCACTCATCTCAGTCAAGAAATCTCTACTGAACTCTTAGAATGTCTCAGGCACTGTTCCACGGGTAGGGCATTTAAACAACGAACAAGATAGGTATGTCCCTGCCATCATGGAGCTTTCACTCTAGGAACATATAAATAACTAACAAGACTTCAGGTTGTGGCAAGCGCAATGGCAAAAATTAAGACAGAGTAATAGGATGGTGCAGTTGGAGCAAAGGTGGAGTGTTGCAGCCAGGGTGTCCTGGGAAGACATCTGAGGAGCTGGCCTGAATGATGACAAGGAGCCTGAGACCCAGATGCATCCATTCAGTACTGCTCAAACTTTCATGTGCACACAGATCAGGTGAGGATTTTTGTTAAAATATGATTCTGAGCCAGTAGGACTAGGCTAAGGGTTGGGACTTGGTGTCTTGGAATTCTACCTGGGGCTGATTCTGCTGGTTCCTGGACCACACTTTAACAGGCGGTCAGTCCACTTGCCAGGTCCCTGAGTGTATGAGTTACCTTTCTCATTGCTGTGATCAAGCTGGCATAAACAGGTTAAGGGGAGGAAGATTTGTTTTGGCTCACAGTTTCAGAGAATTCAATCTATCACGGATGGAGCAAGGCGTGGTGGAGCAGTTCAGTTTACATCATGGCTGGCCAGGAGAGGGAGAGGGAGAGGGAGAGGAAGAAGGAGAAGGAGAGTGTACCCCTATTTCACAGCTCTGAGATTTTGAGAAATTTGCCTAAGTTACACACAAAATATCTTCAGCAACAGTATTTAAATGCAAGTATACCTGTCTTTTGGAGAAGGATGTAGCAACCCACTCCAGAGGCAATCCTGAAATAATCAGCCATTGAAAACCCTATAAGGGTCGCTATGAGTCGGACATGACTTGACGGCACCTAACAACAACATACCTGCCTTGGACATGCTTTTTCTACTGTATCCTGATGCACTGCATCTCCTTTGGTGTCAGAAGGTCTGGATTCTTGTCCTACTCCCTCTTACACTAAGTGGCATGAGCTGGAGTGAGTCTCTTAATTTTGCTGAACTCCTCTTTGGAATGGAGCTAGTAAACACAATCCTTGTGCACTTTTATGAGTAATTAGAAAGGTGATCTAGAATGTAGTAACAAGAGGTAGGCCTGGCTAGACAGCCTTGAGTGGGAGTCTTGGCTCCAACCATGTGACTCTGGACATGTCATATTAGCTTTCAAAGCCTTAATTTCCTTATCTACAAAAAGAAGATAATCATATCCCCTATTTTAAAGGATTACTGCAAAATTTAGTAAGATTATCTATATAACACATTTACCTCTATATCTGGCCATAGTGAGCCCTAAAGATGATATATAAGTAGGCATTTAAAAGCATTTCCTAAAGTACAACATTTTAATTAATACCAATTATTGAAATTGCATTTTATTTTTGATTGAATAGAATCATGTGTGTTCTCTGAGGTCAGGGTGACTTCCCTGGGCTTTTTCTATGTGAACATCACCATAGTTTGACTGTTGACTGTAAGTCAGACTTCTGTACACCCCCAAAAGCAGAACTTCTCCCTTGGGTAGAGATTTTTTTCATGCAGGAAGATAAAAATCTCCTACCATAGAGGTCTCAGATGCTCCCCTGAGAGTAAAAGGATGGCTATGAGCCCGTTTGGGGCTATGTGAGGTCTCAGAGTCTTTGACAAAGCCCTCATTAGCTCTTTCTTGTTTGCACATGCGATGACCTGTACAACTTGCATAGTTCTGTGGTTGCCGTAAGTTATCACATGCCTGGCTTCCCTAGACCTGTTTCAGCTTGAGCAACTCAGGGCAAGACCAACTGTCTGTCAAGTATTCACCAGGGCACTCCAATAAGCTTTGAAAACATTTGCCTGGCTCCCCACACGGATCCCCTGGGGATCCCTCTTTTGTAAACCTAGCCTTTCCGTGTCTATTCCTATCTCTTCTTCATACCTTTTTCTCACTTTTTTCTCACTCCGACAAAGGCTCACACGTGTGCAGGGTTCATGGTTCTTGCCACACCTACAGCCCCTTCTGAGGGAAGTCCTTATGCATACATCTTGATCCTTTCTGTGGGAGGAATTCGATCACAGCTATTTAGACCAGGGCCCACTGCTTGTCCCAAAGGAATTTACCTGCAGTCTAAGATGTAATGTGGCTACTCTGTTAAGATTTCTGGCTAGCAATGGAGTTTTATGCCTCACTGTGACCACAGTGCCTAGAGTGACTCTTTTCCCTTGAGGAGATTGGAGTGGAGACACCTGTAAAGGGATATGAAGACAGGGAAGCAGAATGAGTTCAGTGTGACTGAGGGGAGGCAAGAAGCAGCAGCTGCCAAAGCAGAAGCTAGGGACAGAAGAAAGGGCTCTGCAGAGAGAAGAGGGGTAGAAGTAAACAGAGGGAGGGAGCCCTGGGTATGCTGGAGTCATGAGTAGAGGGACCGTCTGAGGGAACAGTTTACTAATTTGGCTCTTGAGTCACTAGAGATTTTGTCCAGACAACTCCAGTTTCTGAGACATTGTAAGTGACAGTGGAGACTGGCTGATTTGGTTTTTAGACTACGAGCAATAAAAACTAACTAGAAACATGAGAGAAAAGAAGCTGTGCCTTGGAAAGCTATGGGGAGGCTTTTAGAATCAAAGAGTAGCTGGAGAAAGAGGCCAGGCAAAGAGCAGAAGGAAGCTGTGTTATTCTGCTCTCCATCACTGGGACAAATACGTGGTATAAATCGACTTTAAAAGGGGAGAGGTTTATTTTAACTCACAGCCTTAGAGTTTGCAGTCCACGGCTGCTCTGTTGCTTTGTGCCTAGGACAGCACAGTACATCACGGTGGGTGTGTACAGTGGAGGAGGCCTATTCACCTCATGCTGGTCAGGAAGCAAAAGAGAGATACAGGAAGGAGATAGGGTCCCACTGTCCCTTTCAAGGGCATGCTCCAGGGATCCAACTTCCTTCCACTAAGCCCCACCTCCTAAAGCTTCTTTCACATCCAAATAGCATGACAGGCTGCAGGCCAAACCTTAAACACCTAGGCTTTTGGGAGTCATTCAAAACCCAAACTATAACAGAGGACATCTTTGGGAACCCAGGAAATCAGGACCTGCCCTCGGAAATTTTGATTGATAGCTGCTAGGTTTTTTTTTTTTGCTAAAATATGGGAGCCTGGATATTGACGGGGAAAAGGAGCAACCATCTTGCCATCTGTGGTCTGGTTGTGTGGCTGGTGACACTGCTTTCTGTACCTTCATCTTTACATCTATGCATTCCAATCACTTGCCATTACCCGAGCCTGTCTCATAGAGGTGATCCTCCCGTTTCCAATTTTGCAAATCTTACCCATCATGAAATGGTATCCATTTTCTCTTCCCATTATTGTTGATTGCTGGTAGACCGCATTACTGTTCCCATTTTTTTACTCCTTGAATCCACTGGGGTTTGCCGTATGACTTTCCAGTTTCTCCCAATAGAGGCCAAGTATGCTTCCCTACTTCTTGAGTTTGGGCCTCACCAGGTAACTTGCTTCAGTCAATGGGATATTTATAGACTTCATGCCGTCAGAGGCTTGAATCATGCTTTGGCAGTTGAACACTGAACTTCTAAATTTGGACAAGTTGGACTTGTACTTCTAAAATTGCCAAGAGAATGATATGCTCTAGGCAGCCTGCTGGTCCCAGGATACTGACAGTTCTATGGCCCACACATGGTCATGATCTGTACTTAGGAACCAAGCCCAGCTGAAGCCATCCTAGATCAGTAGACCTCCAGCTGACCTGCAGATGAATGACTAAGGGTAAATGTTTACTTTAAGGATGGTTCATTATGTAAATTGCATTATTGTAGTAATAGGTAATATATACATCTGGCAAGGTGTAGTGGGAATAACACAGGCTTTGGAATGAGATAGACTTGGGTTTGGAATCCTGGATTCCACATTTATTAGTTGCAAGACTTTGGGGAAATCTAATCTCTTCTGTCCTTAGTTATTAGGTAAGGGAAATACTAATTACATTTTTCTTTTCTGGTTTGTATTAGTCAGCTCTTGTCACAGTACCAGAAAAACCAACCCATACAAACTTATAGGGAAGAGGTTTATTGTGAGGTCACGGTTAGAGAATCAGTCTACAATGGTGGCAGAGCAGGCATGGCCACGGGAGAGGCAGGGCCTGTTGCTGATGACTTCGAGGCATGGTGGACCAGGAATAGAGAGGGACCAGGGCTGCAGCCCTGGATACAAAACCCCCAAAGGCCTGCCTCCAGGGAGCTACTCCTGGAAAGCAAGAATCCTACCTCCAAAAGTTTCACCTTCCAAGATAGTGCCACCAGCTGGGGACCAAAGGTTAAAGCACATGACCTTGGGGAGACACTTTATATTCAAACCATGACACTGTGCCTAGATCGTCCTCTTAAAACAGCTTTATTGAAAAATAATTGACATAATATGTATTGAATATGTTTAATGTATATAATCTGATAAGTTTGACATTTATGTATCATCATAACCATCATCACAATCAAGATACTGAATGTATCTATCCCTTCAGAAAATTTTTTTTAGCTTTTATATTCCTCTCTCTTTTGCCTCAATCTCTCTTCTATCCCCAGGTAACAACTGACCTGTTTTCTGTCAACACAGATCTTCCAGAATTTTAAGGAAACATGTAGTATTTTTGCTTGTCTTCTTTCACTCTGTATAATTATTTTGAGATTCATTCATATTGTATGTGTTGATACTTCATCCCATTTCAATTTTGAGTAGTGTTCCATTGGATAGATATAGCAGATTTATCCATTCACCTGTTCACAGAAATTTCAGTTGTATTTTTGACTATTACAAATAAAACAAGAAATGTATGTACAAGTCTTTCTTTGCATGAAAAACTTTCAACTTCTCTTGAGTAAATTCCTAAGAGTAGAATGACTAGATTATATGCAGATGTATAATTTTCCTTTTATTTTCAATTGAAAATTTTACAGAAATAATAATAATTTCACATAGAATTGTAGGAAATAATACAGACAGCCAAGTACACTTTGCCCATTTTCTCAAAAGAGTAACATTTTACAAAACTGTAGCATATTATCACAACCAGGACATTAACATTGATACAATCCACCAATCATGTTCTTGTACTGAAGTTTGTATCTATCTTGTATCATGTGTGTACCTGCCAACACAGTCAAGGTACTGACCAGTGATATCATTACAAGGATCACGTTTTGGAAACCATACTTTCCTTTTCCCCACCATGCCTACATCCATAACCCCTGCCAGCTATTACTCTGTCCTCTGTTTCTGAAATTTTATAATTTCAAAACCATATCATAGTTCAGTTGGTAGAATGCCACTCTGTGTACTCTGAGGGCCTGGGTTCAATCCCCAGCACTGCAAATATGGGAGAAGGACTTGGCAGCCCTAAAACAATACAGAAACGATCAGCCATTGAAAACCCTATGAGGGTCACTATAAATTGGACATGACTCTATAGCACTCAACAACAACAACAATAACAATATACACCCCAACATGTATACATATACATATTTATTTCCCGAGAGATTTATCCAACTTGTGTATACCAATAGTTTGTTCTTTTTTATTACTGAGTAATATTACATAGTGAATATGTAGCAATTTGCTTAATCTTTAACTGTTTAAGGACTTCTGAGTTGAATTTAGTTTTTGGATATTACAAATAAAGCTATTATGAACATTCCTGTACTAGTTTTCATGTAATTTGGTTGCAGTTTGATTTATTGATTTTTCCTTCTGGAAAAACACTTTGGTTTGGAAAAACTTTTTGGTATCAAAGGTAAGAACTCTTTGCCTAGGTTTAGATCTCAGAGATTTTCTCTTATTTTTATTTCTAAAAACTGTTTTACATTTAAGATTATGATTTATTTTGAGTTAGTATTTGCGTAAAGTGGGAGGGATTTAGCTCAGTTGGTAGAGAGCTGTTCTGCAGTCCCAGAGGTCCCAGGTTTGACTCCCAGCACCACAAAAATGGGAGAAGGACATGGCAATCCACTCCCAAGTCAATCCCAAAACAATCAGTCATTGAAAACCTTATGAGGGTTGCTATGAGTCAGATAAACTCAACAGCACCTAACAACAGCAACAACAACAACAACATTAACAACAATATTTGCATAAAGTGTAAGGTTTAGACTTATTTTGACTATAGCTGTCCAATTGTCTAGCATCTTGTGTTCCTTTTGCACCTTTGTCAAAAAGTAGTTTGATGTATTTATATGGGACTATTTCAGGGTTCTTTCTTTTGTTCCATTTTCAACTATGTACTGATTTCTCTATCACTACCACACTGTCTTGATTACTATAGCCATATAATAATCTTTAATATTGAGAATTCTTCCCATTTTATTTTTCTTTGGCAAGATTATTTTAATCTCAGAATTCATGGTTGGCATTTCTTTTCCTTTCAGCACCTGAAAAATGTTGTGCCACTTCCTTCTGACCACCAGCATTTCAGAAGAGAAATAGATTGTCACTCTAGTTGTCACTGTCGAGTCCGACTCATAGCAACCCTCATGGGGTTTTCAATGGCTGACTATTTCGGGATTGCCTTGGGAGTGGATTGCCAGGCCCTTCTCCCACTTTTGTGGTGCTGGGAATTGAACTCAGGACCTCAGAGACTGCAGTGCAGCGCTCTACCAACTGAGCTAAATCCCAGCCCTCTTGTCCACTCTAGTAGGTATATCCCAATAGGTAATATATCATTCCAAGATTTTTTTCTGTTTTTAGCTTTCAATAATTTAGTTACTTTGTGTCTTGGCATGGATTTCTTTCAGTTTCTTTTCTTTTGGGTCCATAGAGCTTTTTGGATATGTACATTAGTAGTTTGGATGTGTAGATTTGTGGGATGTGTTTGTCAATTATATGTTAAAATCATCAATCTCCCCATTCTCTCCTCTCCTAGTGGGACTATGATGATATGAATATTAGATTTTTTGTTACCATTTCTCAGGTCTACGAGGCTCTGCTTAATTTCTTTCAGTGTGTTTTATCTCTGTTGATAGAATTTTTCATATGATTGTAAATGGAGTTTTTTAAATAAAATTTCAGTTTCTAATTATTCATTGCTAGTACATGGAACTACTATTGAGTTTTGTATTTGGTCTTATATTCTACAACCTATTAGTTCTAGTTGCTTTGTTACAGATTCCATCTGATTTTCTCAATTAATAGTTCTACATGGATGATTATGTCATCAGGAAATAATGGCAGTTTTA
>VMDO01031757.1:0-19741 GCA_007922755.1 Pedetes capensis
GATACCGACTTGATGGCACCTAACAACAACAATAACAACATACGTTTGAGAATTCTGAATAAGCCTGAGAAGGGACGTACTTGTAGCCAATTGTTGTTGTTGTTGTTAGGTGCCCTCGAGTCAGTATCTGACTCATAGCGACCCTCATAGGGTTTTCAATGGCTGTCTCGGGATTGCCTTGGGAGTGGATTGCCAGGCCCTTCTCCCATTTTTGCGGTGCTGGGAATTGAACTCAGGACCTCAGAGACTGCAGTGCAGCGCTCTACCAACTGAGCTAAGTCCCAGCCCTGTAGCCAATTAGCAGTTATTTATATTTTAGTGTAAACTGGTTAATTGGAAACGTGCTTGACTGCTAAGTAACCAACTAAAAGCAGGCTTTGATGGGAAGTATAATATCACAGGGGCCAGGGGTACGGATGGCCAGCTAAGGAGTAGACTAGGTGCTGTTCAGGAAGGCAGGAAGGTGCTGTTCTGTGGCTTTTCAGCTTTGCCTACAGGTGGTCCCAGTCCAGAGCCTGAGGAAAGGGGTCCCTCTTCCAGTTTGGTGGTCTCCCATGCACTGTCCTCTACAGAAGGACCTTATATAAGGTTGCTCAGAAGGTGCTTTCAGCTAACTCTGCCGCTTGTTTATTTTTAGGTTTCTTGCAATATATTCAGAACTCTCCCTCCTAGTGACAGCAATGAATTTGATCCAGAAGAAGATGAACCTACCCTTGAGGCATCATGGCCACACTTACAGGTACTTTAAATTATCACTTGTATTACAAAGGAAAGATCCATCAACTCATCTGTTGATGAGCATGGGAATTCCTTGAAGGCCTTTCTTCACCAAGAAATCAAATTAGAGTACATTAATGGCAAGCTGAAGAATGCTTTTTATGTTTCCTACTCTGATAATTAGGATGCCAAAAGAATAGAATAGTAAGTTTCAGAGTAGTGCTTTTGTGTGCCCTCCCTCTTGTTGCAGGTCCAGCCAGCAGTTCTTATTTTATTAGAGCTTCTTTGTGATCTTGCCCAGTGGAGTCTGAAGAACTATTTTCACATTAATATTAGTTGGATGTGATTAGGTCACAGAATATATGTCTTATTTTTAGCAGTAGGTACCCTGGGGAATTTGTGTGCCTGTCTTTGTGATAACTACAAATGTGTTTCTTTAGTCTAGAAGGGCAAAACCAAACCACAATGCATAGCTATTTCTTTTCCAGTGTTGTAAGAGAAACATCTGAGAGAGAGAGAGAGTGAGAGAGAGAGAGAGAGAGAGAGAGAGAGAGAGAGAGAGAGATTGATTGAGAGAGCGCAAGCTTGAGTGAAGGTGTTCTCCTGCATTTAGAAGGCCATGTATAGCCGGGCATGGTGGCATATACCTGTAATCCCACCACTTAGGAGGCAGAGGCATGAGGATCATTGCAGGTTCTAAGCTGGACTACATAGTGAGTTCCAGGCCAACAGCCTGGGATGCACAACAAGACCCTGTCTCAAAAACACCAAAGAATAAAAGAGTAAATAAAAATAGAAGGCCATGTGGTCTGATCATACTCCTGTTCCAGGATGGGGAAGGCCATCACTGCATTTCCTTTTCCATTACCAGGCCTATCTGTACTGTGTATAGGGGTGGAGCGCATGCCAGAAAAATGTATATATATTTGAAGACATGTTATCTGTGTATTACTTTTTGAAGGTGAATTGAATTACCATGGTAACCACGTTGAGTACCTCCTGTTATTGCAGAAGTCAAACATGACTTGTATTCATGTGTTGTTATGTTATTGTTAGGTGCCGTTGAGTTGGTGTCTTACTCATAGCAACCCTACATATAACAGGTTAAACAGTTAGTGCTTCCCTGCTATTCATAGGGTTTTCAATGGCTGATTGTGTTTTGGGAATGGGTTGCCGGGTCCTTCTCCCTAGCCTATAGTACCTAGTGTTCCCATCCAAGTACTAACCAGGCCCGACCCTGCTTAGCTTTCAAGATCTGATGGGATGGGACACCACAGTGGTATGGCTGCAGGCATCTTTTGTTATAGGTATATATTATTACAATTTTAATATTTAAAATGTGTATACATTTTTTTGATACCCTCCGTATGCTTAGGGGCTGGGATTTAGCTCAGTTGGTAGAATGCCGCTTTGCAGTCTCTGAGGTCCCAGATTCAATTCCCAGCACCTCAGAAATGGGGGAAGGATGTGGCAATCCACTCCCAAGGCAATCTCTAAACAATCAGCCATTGAAAACCCTATGAGGGTTGCTATGAGTCGGACATGACTCGACGGCACCCAAAAACAACAACAACTGTATCCTTGGCCAATTTTTTCTCAACTGCCGTCTCTCAAAGCCAACATTTCTCAAAAGAAAGAACAAGGAAGCTTGAATGTATTGAATCTCAAAGCTGTCTTTCCATTGAGTCCAAATGTCCTCAGAGGCGAGGTGACAAATAATATCAAGAAAAGGAGGGAAGGAAGGGAAGGAATATAACCTTGTACATCTTCATCCCTAGGCAGAAGACACTGCAGCTTTGTAGAAGTGTCCTTATAGTTACTTACCAGTTGGTATTTTGAAGAGTGAAGAAGAGTACAGTGGGCTGATAAGACCTAGAGATAATCTAATGGTTTACGTTTTCTCCACTTCAGAATTTTTGACATAAATTTACAACTTGGCCTGTCCTGCTTTGGCAGCCCCAGGTTGCTCTAGGTAGTCGTGTGTGCTATTTCCCCTAGTTATATGAGAGCTCTCCTGCTGTGTTCTCAGCTTTTCCTCAGGTATGCGATTTATATGTGTTCCTGCTGCCAATGCTGTGGCCAGGTAAATTCAATTAGTTAAAACACGGTAGTTGGTTTACTCCCTTAGATGTTTGATTTTTTTTTTAAATGGCAGACATGCTATCTGCAGTCTAAGAAATTTGTAAAACTATTTGTGCTTTTCATAGATATATCCCAGATTGTGACAAAATCCAAAAAAGACTTCTCAAAGAGTAGACTTCTTGTCATGTCTTATTTTTAAAGCTTAGCACCAGTTCATTGAATTGCAGTATAGTCTGGAAGAAAAAAAAATTTTGGAAGACAATCCCTCAGTATAGTCCTATATCTTATGGTGGAAAAGAAGGGAGAAAAATGTTTCCAAATATTCAACTTTTGTCTTCCTTTTATCTCAAAGAAGAATAAGACTACTCTTGCTATTTGTAAGAACATTTTGAATACTCTAAATCATGATCATCATAGATATGAATTTCCCCTAAAGTACAATAAAGTTTAACTCAATATTTCAATTAATCCTTCCTGTACTTGATGACTATAAAATATAGGACCTAATTAATTTCTGATGCTGTTAAACTGAATTCTGCCACCAAAAACCTCTGTAGCTTACAGCGTCATTACTGTAGTAATATTAGCCATTGTGTTGTTGTTAGGTGCTGTCGAGTCGTACCTGACTCATAGCGACCCTTATAGGGTTTTCAATGGCTGATTGTTTCGGGATTGCCTCGGGAGTGGGTTGCCATGTCCTTCTGCCGTTTCTGTGCAGGGAATTGAACCCGGGACCTCAGAGACTGCAGTGCAGCGCTCTACCAACTGAGCTAAAGCCCAGCCCAATATTAGCCATTAGTTTATCTGAAATCATAAAACCAGAGCAATAGTGAAGAATGTGATGAGACCGTTACCTTTTTGGATATAAAGTCACAAATAATTACAAAATAGGCTGGTTTCATGTGTTGACATCCTGTCCAACACATTCTGTTTTTTTTGTTTTTTTGTTTTTTTTTTAATTTTTTCTGTGTGGTATTAAGGATGAACCCAGGGCCTTGTGCTAGGCAAGTACTCTACTGCTGGGATACATCCCCAGCCCTTGTTTTTTTGAGACATGTTCTCCCAAGGCTGGCTTCAAATTCACCATCCTCCTGCCTCTCCCTCCCAAGTGCTAGGATGACAAGTATGTGCTACCACTCCCACCTAGTAGTTTGGTTTTTAATTAACAATATATTTGCCTGCAGCTGTACCACTGTGGCATCCAATCCCATCAGATCTCAGAAGCTAACCAGGGTCGGGCCTGGTTAGTACTTGGATGGGAGATGGCCTGGGAATACCCAGTGCTGTAGGCTTGGAAGAAGGACACGACAACCCACTCCCAAAAAATAATCAGCCATTGAAAACCCTATAAATAGTAGAGACGCACTGACAATAGTATTTCGCCTGTTGTACGTAGGGTTGCTATGAGTAAGATACTAGCTGGATGGCACCTAATAGCAACAATATATTTTTCTGACCAAAACACAGCATGGTATAAGATCTTTTTGCTTTTTCTTAACTCTGTAATTATTAATGGGCTTCCTCTTCTGGGCCACAGTTTACCAAGAAACAAAGTGTAAATATCTGAGAATAGTAGAAGATGACAGAATTACACTGAAATGTGGTTATCAGGTGGTTGGCCAGGCTCACTGCCCAGCTAATTTGACTGCTCCTGCATACCTCTAATAAAATTTATGGCTGACACAGAACTACTGATTATAACAAATCATGAATCTTTGGAGATATTTAAAAGCAGAAAAAATAATATGCTAATAGATTTTTTTGTTCAAATATATCAAGAGTTCTATACCTACGTCATTTGATCTTTTTTGTTGTCTGTATTGGTGTCTTTTAAACTGGTATCCCAGACTTACTGCTTATGTATTTTCTGAAATTAGGTCTTTCTGGTAGAATAGAATTTTGTAGGACTTCTGTTTATAATTATTAAGGAATTGCCTTCAGTACTTCACATTTGAGACTTAGAAAACAGGAATGCTAAAGTCTTTTGTTTGTGTTCCTTGAAGAATTCCTCTGCCCCTATTCTTTCCCTTTAGAAACTCAAGGGAGAGATTTGATTCTGAGGTAAAATTGTAAGTGTATAAGAGTAATAGCACATTTGCAAATGCTTTTGGAGGCAATATGACAATAATTATGTGAGCTTGTTACTGTGCAGAGGTTTGTGTGTAAAATCACATTTTATCTTAGAGATCATTCCCGTTATAAAGGTGGAGAAACAGAGTGTCAGAGAAATTAACTTGCTTGGTGTTACACAGTTATTAAGGGAAAGAACTAGACTTACAGCTAGTGTGTACCACTTTAAAGCTCTGCTTTGGTTAATGATGTTATATTGTATACCAAGATCTATTGTGGTCTTTAATCTAGGTTTATTTTGCAAAGAAAGAGAATAAACAATAATCTCCCATGGTTTAGTAGAAGTTATTTGAAGTTGACTCTTTGCAGATGAGACTGTCCTTTTTTTCAAATGAGAATATTATGCTACAGCACCATATATTGCTTGGAGGAATGTGAGTTGTCATAAATTCTCTGGATGGAAATTTGGAATACCAGAAATCCTGGGAATTTGGCTCTCTTTTGATCTGACAATTGCACTTTTATAAATAGATACTCCTGAAATAATTGAAGAAATGCACCCTGTCGTACCTTCTGTGATGCATATTGTGTCATGATTTGTGGTTGTTTGTTTTGGTTTGTTTTTTAAGACAAGGTCACATTGTGTAGCCCAGGCTGGTCTGGAACTTGCTGTGTAAACTAGACTAGCCTCAAACTTACCTCAGTTGTCTTATCTCAGCCTCCCAAGAGCTAAGATTACAGGCATGTGCCACCAGGCCCAGGTACAATTGTGGCATGACTTGATACAGAAATAATGCAGAAACTACTTAAGTATCTAATTAGAGAAGATTAGTTAAATTAATTACAAATAATGGAACTATTCATTATAATTTATGTATAATGAACCACTTAACAGCTACTAACCTGCAGCCATACTACTGTGGCATCAAATCTGGTGGATCTCGTCAGATCTTGGAAGCTAAGCAGGATCAGGCCTGGTTAGTACTTGGATGGGAGACTGCCTGGGAATACCAGGTGCTGTAGGGTTGGGAGAAGGACCCAGCAACCCACTCCCAAAAAACAACCAGCCATTGAAAACCGTATGAATAGCAGAGAAGCAGTAACAATACTGTTTCGCCTGTTGTACATAGGGTCACTATGAGTCAGATACCGAGTGGACAGCTCCTAACAACAACAACAACAGCTACTAAGAATGATGGTCTAGATATTGTTTGCCATTGTTTAAATGGCAAATGTAGTTTGTTACAGAAGAAAGTATGTACATTAAAATGTTAACAGTGGTTTCCTGTGAATGATGAGATTAGGGGGATTTTTATTTGCTTTGTTTGGGCTGTATTTTCTAATTTTAAGTTTTAAAAGTTAAAAAAATAACAGCAAATGTAAGCCACAAGAAAAGGCTACCATGACCCATCAGCTGATGTTAAAAGTCAATTTTCTAAGCCCTTTCAGTTTTAGTGTAATAGGCTTTTTAAAAAATATTATTCTTAGTGAATTATAATTTGAAATTAACTGTAATCTGTTTGTTGCAGCTTGTATATGAATTTTTCATACGATTTTTGGAAAGCCAAGAATTCCAACCCAGCATTGCCAAAAAATATATAGATCAGAAATTCGTATTACAGGTAAGCAAATTCTTGTGGTTGTGTGTATGTAATTCAGTTGTTAACCCTTTATCTCATTTTCTCTTGGACATTTGCTGAAAAGAAAGAAGAAAAAAACTTCCCAGTGACAGTTAAGTCACTGCATCAACATTATATATGCATAAGTTAGTTTCTATTACTGCCCATTAAAAGTAATAGGTATTTTGTTTTTTTATTTTTATTTTTTGTGGTGCTTGAGGTTGTACCGTGGCCTCACACATACTTTGCAAGTTCTCTACCACAGGGCTGCACCCCCAGCCTATTTTTTATTTTTTATTTTGAGGTAGAGTCTTGTTAAGATATACAGGATACCTCTGGCCTCTAACTCAAAATCCTCCTGCCTCAGCCTCCCGAGTCACTGAGATTACAGGTGTACTCCACAGTGCCTGGCTGTCTTCCAATTATTCATTTTAAAAAGCCAGGAATGCTAATGCCTACATTTCTGTACTTTTCTTTCTTAAAGTTTAAGCACAAAGTAATTTACATAAGTCTGGTTTGTGTGAATATTTATGTAGCTTGAAAACTTGTATTTTCCTAAGGATTCTTAATGTATAGATCCATTAAAACTGAGTAGGCATGCTTACACTGCAGAACATGAGTAAACTTTAATAAATAATCGAAATGAGAGTACTGGTGAGCTTTTGCTGCTGAGAAATTGCTCATCTTAACACTTTAAAGTTTCCCTCTGGGATTAACTTTAACCTGTCCATTGGTGATTTCTCAGGGAATGTATTTTTCCTGACTTCTCATTTTACATCTTATAACCATAGACTACATCCTCTTTTTTACCTGGACTTGGAGTACTTTTTGTGGCACTGAGTTTTTAAGTAACACCTCCTTGTTCCCTTTGCGAATATTCATCTATAAATATGGATACTGGAGCTGAATTGGTGTATGTACTATTGTAACTCCATTCTGATTGACATATGGGGCATCTCATGTAGAAAAGAACACATGTCTATTTCCTAGTGAGCCATTACATAAGCAGAACTTCAAATTAAACACATTGATTTGGCAGAGCATTCATCTTCTGTGTCTTACCAGGATAAAACCTGATAACCTTCTTGATGGCTTCATTTCCTCCCCTAATTAAATTAATAAATGCAGAATTCATTTGTTAATTTATTATTAATAAATGCAGAATTTAGGATAGGCAGGTTGAGCCATAGCTGATATTTTGACTGTTGACACTCAAAGTATAATGGTATCATAGGATTCAATCCAACAGAGTGCCAGGGTCAGGCTAACTGCAGAGAGGTGAGGGCCACAGAGGCTTCCATACATCCTAGGTAACATGGCTGAGTGGAGTTAAACCTGAAGCACAGATGTCAGCTCAGGGCTAGAAAAGGAGCTTTGTTGCCTTGCTAGAGGTGGAAGGGTGTCTTTAGCACCTGTACACCTCTTTCCCCCCAGGTGCATGGGCAGATCAGTGAGCTATGCTGTATAGTTAGAGTGCTTTGGTACTGCCATGGTGAATCATGGCTCACACCTTAACATGGAAGGCTTTGGACTTGGCCCACAGGCTGTTGGTGTGTTTTCTCTATCAGATTTTGAGCCTTTAACATCTTGTGGGTGTCCATTTGTCTTCACGTATGAGGTGTACACATGAACACAATGCCTGGAGCTTCATCAGGCCATTGCAGCTGAGAGTTAGTTGTCTTTGAAGGGAGGATCTCTTTAGTATTTCTGGGTATTGAATGATTTTGCCAACTTATGTTGACCTTGTGGTCTTAACTGACTTCTAATTTTAAACTTTTATGCATGTTGATGTAAAGTCATGTTTTCCCTTATTCTGATTTGTGATGCAACTTGCTTTTTAAATTTAATTTTTTAAGATATTGAAGGGTGGGACTTGACATATATTTCTGTGAAATATTTCTCCCCAGTATTTGGAGATCTTTCTGGTTCTTTATTCTGTCATCTACCTATTCACTGGTCTGGGATTTAGCTCGGCTGGTAGAGCACCGCTCTGCAGTCTCCGAGATCCCCAGTTCCCAGCACTGCAGAAATGGGAGAAGGATGTGGCAGTCCACTCCTGAGGCAATCCTGAAACAATCAACCATTGAAAACCCTATAAGGGATGCTATGAGTTGGATACAACTCAACGGTTGTTGTTGTTAGGTGCTGTCGAATCCGTATCTGACTCATAGCGACCCTCATAGGGTTTTCAATGGCTGACTGTTTCAGGATTGCCTTGGGAGTGGATTGCCAGGTCCTTCTCCCATTTTTGCGGTGCTGGGAATTGAACTCAGGTCCTCAGAGACTGCAGCGCAGTGCTCTACTGACTGAGCTAAATCCCAGCCCGCTAACTCAATGGTATCTAACAACAAAACAACCTATTCACTAGGTCTTGCATCTTTATGACATCTATAACCTTCTTAAATATGCTAACTATTGATCTCATCTATGTTACAAGGCTGATAGAGGCATGGGATATACCTTCAGGAATTCACTTATTTTGCCAGGCACAATGGTGCATGCCCATAATTCCAGTGACTTGGAAGGCTGAGGAAAGAGGATTGCAGGCTTGAGGCCACAGGCACCCTTCATAACTTAGAGACTCTTGAGTGAAGATAAGGAATTAAATAATGGGCTGGGCATGTAGCCCAGTGGTAGAGCACTTGCAAAGTATGTGCAAGGCCCTGGATTCAACCTCCAAGTACTGGGGAAAAAAAAAAGAAAAAAAGAAATTGCCTTAGGTTAGCACTGATTCATTAATCAGTAATCTTTGAATTCTGTCCTTGGATGAGCAAGAAATTTAGTATGAGCCAGGCGCAGTAGCGCATGCCTGTAATCCCAGTGACTTGGGAGGCAGAGGCAGGAGGATCGCAAGTTGGAGACCAGAGGCAGTCTGCATAATTTAGCAAGACCTTGTCTCAAAAAAAAAAAAAAAAAAAAAAAAGTAAACTAATGAACTGGAGGTGCAGCTCAGTGGTCTAGCATTTGCAAAGCATGCAAGTGCGAGGCCCTGGGTTCAACCCTCCAGTACTGCCAAAAAAAGAAAAAGAAATTTAGTATGTTTTCATCCTTCCAGTTCTTAGTTTTGTTTATAAGGAGAGATAGAGACTTTGTTAGACACTATGGCCAAGGCCAGGACTTCATGTGCACAGCATTCTCCTCATCTGTGAGCTGTATGACTTTATCATAAAAAGGAATGCCCTGCTGGGCATCGTGGCACAGGCCTGTAATCCCAGCTCTTGGGGCTGAGGCAGGAGGTTTGCAGGTTCAAGGCTAGCCTGCCCACAGAGCAAGACTCTGTCTTTAAAAAAATGGAGGGAGGGAAGAAAAAAGGAATGCCATTCATTTGCCATGTGGCATGTTAGTGAACTACCACTGTTTGAGCCTGCCTTTAAGTGCAAAATATCCCAGAGTTTTTCCAGAACAAGAAATAAAGTATAAATGGCAAATTCCATCTATGTACTTACATTTTCTGCCCTTCATCATTTTTCCAACCGTTGCCTTCTTTCCCTTCTCTCTGCTTTTACCTTTCTCTATTCTTTCCTTTGCCTATGACTTACCTGGGATCCCAGTGCCTATCTAGAGTGAGATCTCAATTTTTCACCTAGTTCTGAGCTCTTCTTGGTAGTTCAGTGCTGACTTGGGCTCTGCTGGGACTGTATGGGCCTTTGGAAGTTGAGGAGTTACTGCTGATATTTCACCCTATACCCACCCCACCCTTACCCCTGCCTTTCCCGACTTTGTCTTAATTGTCCGTCAGATGGCAGGTCCATCCCACTTCTGCACTCAGTATTTGGTTTTTTTTTTTATACCCCACTTTGCTCCTGCTTGTTCCCTCTGCCCCACGGACTTCCCTGGTGCCACCTGGTTCTAGTGTGTTTTGTACTTAAGCCTGGTTGTCTCTTGACATGGAAACCTTCATACTTGCCTTTGCAGATTTCTAATTTATTTTATTTTTTTATTTTTATTTTTATTTTTGTAGATTTTCAGTGATCTCAAAAAGAGTTTTGGTGATTTCACCTGAAAACTTATTTATTCAGTCAGACGTAATTTATCCTCGCCACAAGATTTAAACTTATTTTCTGTGGCAGCTAGATGTAATTCTCTACATTTTTTCCTCTTACCGCCTGTCAGTAAAAATAAAAGCAAAATAAGAATTTTTGCCGTGTTGTTGTGGAAAATGAGGACTATCTGGGTTTGACTCCCGACTTCCCTGCACACTCTAAGTATATTTTAGGAGCTGAGAATGTGAGCTGTGGGCCAGAGGAAGCTACATTCAGACGTGGCTCTTCTGTGTACTTGCAGTGTGACTTTCTGCAAGTATGTATACCTGATTCCTAAGCCTGAGTTTCCTCATTCATTACACAAGAATTACAGGATTGGTGAGATACTGCTGAGTAAAATCAGAGACAGTGCCCCAATTAACAATTATTAAATCTATTTAGTTCAGTTGGCAGTATGAATACAAAGACAAGATCTCTATCTTCAATCTAAAACACATGGAAAATTGTGGACAGTTTATTGTTGACTAAGACTCAGTGTCTTCTTTTATAAAATGATGGTTAGAGTCGCCTCTGGTACAAGTCACAAGTAGGAATGAGAAGACTTACATGAGATGATTTGCTGTGTAGGGCATAGTAGTTGCTCATTGAATGTTAATTCCTCTTTTTACTCCCTCTTCATATATATTATCTGCCCACATTGGTAGGATATCTTATTTTTCTTGATTTCAATAATAACTTTTAAAAATTCACATTTTAAAGTTTTTTTTAAAATTTTTAAAATTTTTTTTTGCTGCTGAGGATTGAACCTAAGGCCTCATGCATTCTAAGCCTGTGCTCTACCACTAAGCTTCTTCTCAGCCTTAAAACAAAATTTAAAGCTGTATGAAACTTAAAGTGAAATTTTGCAAAGTAGTCTTGAATAAATACTGAAATGTAACCTATTCTTAGATGAAGAAACTTGCCATTGTAAAGATAACCATATAATCAAGATAATTTGTGTGTTTGATGCAGTTCTAATTAAAATTCCAGTAGTTTTTTGAAAACTTCATAATTCATGCAATAAATTTTTGAGAAATACAGCTAACGATAGAGTACTTTACTTACTAATATTGTTTATTAAGCTAGCACTGCCCCCTATAGTGCAGAAACATACTGTAAGGGTATATTAACCAAAAACTGCATTGTTGGGACAGGAGAATGGAACATAACAGAGGCTTGTGTGGAAAAGAATCTTCTGAGTATGCCATAAAATCCATAAGATGTACCAGTAAATAATGGATAGGTATATGTATCCTCATTAAATTGATATAATTATTTTGAAGAGAAGCGCCCAGTATTCTATCAATTTAAATTTTGACCCAGCATAAATTGGGTGTCCCTCTGCAGAAAAATGAAAATAGACTCAATTTCCATGACAGTCAATTTAAAATGGATAAGAGACTTCATTATAAAACCAGAAACCTTAAAACTACTAGAAGAAAAGATAGGAAACATACTCAGCCACGTAGGCATAAGAAAGTATTCCCTTAACAAGACTCTAATCACTCAGAAAATCACACCAAGAATTGGCAAATGGGATTATATGAATTTAAAAAGCTTCTCTACAGCAAAGGAAGCAATCAACAAAGTTAAGGAAGAGCCCACAGAATAGTAGAATATTTCCTCATCCTACACATCTGACAGCCTGCAGCCATAGCACTATGGCATCTGATCCCGTCAGAACTTGGAAGCTAAGCAGGGTTGGGCCTGGTTAGTAATTGGATGGGAGACTGCCTGGGAACACCAGGTGCTGTAGGCTTGGGAGAAGGACCCAGCAACCCACTCCCAAAAAACGATCTGCCATTGAAAACCCTATGAATAGCAGACAATCGGGTTTTGCCTGTTGTATGTAGGGTCACTATGAGTTGGACACTGACTTGATGGCATCTAACAGCAACAACACATCTGACAGAGGACTAATTTCTAGAATTTACAAAGAACTCAAGAAAGCAAATCCCAAGACAACAAAAACCCAATACACAAGTGGGCAAAGGAAATGAATAGTTCTCAAGTGAAGTTTATAAGACTAAGAAACACATTAAAAAAGTGCTCAACATCCCTGGCCAGTAGGGAAATATAAATCAAACTAACTCCTAACTCCAGTAAGAATGGCCAAAGTCAATAAAACAGATATAACAAATGCTGTCGAGGATATGGAGAAAAAGGAACCCTCTTACACTGCTGATGGGAGTGTAAATTGGTTCAACCATTTTGGAATTGAATATGGAGATACCTCAGAAAACTAAAAATAGAACTGCCAGAGTACCCAGGTTTACCATTCCTGGGAATGTACCCAAAGGGAGACAAGTTATCATACCACAGAGACACTTGTATCTCCATATTTAATGCAACAGTCTTCACAACAGCAAGGACACAGAACCAACTAAGATGCTCATTAACAGAGGAAGGGATAAAAAAGTTGGTACATATATACAATGGAATATTATTCGGTAATAAAAAGTAAAATAATTCATTTGTAGCAAAGTGAAAGGAACTGGAGAAAATCATCTTAAGTGAACGAACACAGGCTCACAAAGAAATACCATATGTTCTCATTTATATGTGGGAGGTGAATCTTACTTAGATGAAGAAAAAAAACCTATACATAAGTAGATATATAAAAACGCACAATCAAACTTAACGAAGAAGGGATTATGTAAAGAGTAGAAAAAAGGAGGGAGGGGACTAGCAAAGGGAAGCAAAGATTGGGAAAGGTGGGCTAGGGAGGGGAAACAATGTAAAGGGATAAAGGGGGAGAGGATAATTTCAATATAAATGATGCAACTTCATGAGTACATGGGAAAAATAGGGGAATATAACCCAAATATGCATACAAGTTCTACTACGTATTAATCAAAAGGTTCCATAAATTTTGTAAGTTGATGAAAGTGTAACCAAAAGTGACATAATAGTTGCATAATGGAAAAGGCAAATGCTGTATTACTCTGTACCCCAATACCCATAAAGGGGAAAAAAATTTTTTTTGACCCAGGAATTCCATAAGAAATAATCATATGTGTACACAAAGATAAATGTACAAAGATATTGAATACATCCTGTTAATAATTATAAAATTGGAAGCAATTTAATAATTACTCAGTAGGAGTTGGTTAAAGAAACTGGGCATTCATATAGTGGAATATTCATCAGTTAGTAAAAAGAATATGAACAGAAGTGCATATGATCTATTTTTAAGTAAAACATTCATGTTATAGAACCTTATAGTTTTTGAGCTCACACCTGTTATTTTAGGGAAAAGGCAGGTTTATATTTTTGTCTTAGTCTTTTAGTGCTGCTATAACAGAACACAGAACTCCCTGCCTTATCCATAAGGAGTATGCTCTGAGACCCTCCGTGGATGCTTGAAACCACAAATAGTACTGACTCCTATATAAAAACATGTGATAACTGTAGCAGTTGATCTGCTGCTCTATATGGCCACCAAGTGACTGATGGGCAGAGGTCATATACAGCATGGATGTGCTGAACAAAGGGTGATTCCTATCCAGCATAGGATGAAGTGAGACAGGATGAGATTTTCTTATGCTGTTCAGAATGGCATGCAATTTAAAACTTACAAATTACTTTTGGGAGTTCCATTTAATATTTTTGATCATGGCTGGCTGAAAGCTAAAATCTGGCTAAGGGTGGACTGTTGCATCTGAAATTAGGTAATTTATAAAGAACAGAAATTTATTTCTAATAGTTCTGGAGGCTGGGAAGTCAAAGACCCAGGTACTGGCATCTGGTGAGGACCTTATTACTGCATTCTCACATGGCAAAAGGTAGAAGAGCAAGAGAGTGAACCCATTCCTATAGTCCTTCCCACTCCCCATCCCCTTTTTTAGGTTTGTTGTTGTTTTTAGGTGCCATCAAATTGGTATCCAACTCATAGCGACCCTGTGTACAACAGGTGAAACACTTTGTCAGTGCTTCTCTGCTATTCATAGTGTTTTCAATGGTGGATTGATTTTTTTGGGAGTGGGTGGCTGGGTCCTCCTCCCCACCCTACAGTATCTGGTGTTCCCAGGCCATCTCCCATCCAAGTACTAACCAGGCCCGACCCGGCTTAGCTTTTGAGATCTGATGGGATGCGATGCCACAGTGCTATGGCTGCAGGTCCTTTTTTAAGTAATGAGGGTTAAATCCAGGGTCTCACACGTGCTTTGCAATTGCTGTACCACTGGGCTGTACTTTGAGCCCATTTTTAATTTTTTATTTTGAGACAGGGTCTTGCTAAATTACTCAGGCCTCTGGCCTAGAGCTTGTGATCCTCCTGCCTCCACCTCCTGAGTTGCTGGGATTACAGGCCTGAGCCACTGCACCCAGCCCATAGTCCCTTTTTACTGTGGCATAATCCATTCATGACAGTGGAAATCTCATGACCTAAACACCTCCCAGAAGGCCCGCCTCCTAAAATTGTTGCACTGGGCATGGAGTTTTCAAAACATGAATTTTGATGGACACATTCAGACCATAGCAGTATGCATTAACAATTTTGGGACGAGATACACCAAATTGTTAGTTTTTGGAAAAGTGTGACTGTGTGTGATGATCTTTACTTTCTATTTTCTATCTATCTGTCTATCTATTTTGCTTAAAAATAATGATGATATATGGTATAATCAAAAAATCTAAGAGATTTCACTTGCAAGTACAGTCTCATTTTGCTTTGCATTTTTCATAAACCTCAGCTGATTTTGTGCATTAACCTTCCCAAGACTTTTTGTAGGACTGTACCTTTTTTTTAATGCTCAATATTGATTATATTTCCCTCCTTTCAGCATTTGGATATGTCCTTTTAAAATCTGAAGCTTGTTGGTGTTCCTATGTTGTCTTAGGTACTTTTTAAATACTCCTTGAGTTGTTCTTCCTCATCTGGAAGTAGCATAGACTGGTGGTTGAGTGTAGAGCTAGTTTGAGTTCAAGCTCTGCCAGTTTTCGTTGTGTGGCCTTGTGTAAGTTACGTAGCTACTCTCTGCTTCAGTTCCCACATCTAGCAAGTAGATACAAAATATGGTAACAACAACAGAAACCTGAAAAGGTAATGAGTGAGTACTATATAAGCCCTTAGAACAGTTCCTGACACAGGGTAAAGGTTCGGTGAATTTTGTACTGGTCTGTCACTAATATTTTTATTAGGATTAATTCATGTTTTGAGAAACTTTTAAAGCTATATTTTCCTTAATAGCTTCAGTTGTGAAATCATATTGTATTACTCTATCAAGTCTTACCTAGTTTATTTGAAATCTGACTTACTCTAAACATATTGGAACCCTTTGGAGTTTCATGGTTCTGTCTGGCTGTCAGGACCTCTTAGATGTTACATGTGGTCTCCTGTATCTCTGGATTCTTATCAATTCAATTTTGCCAATCAATTTCTTCTAACCAGTGTCTGAAGTGAATGTTTATTAGTGCAGGAGTATATAAATTATAACATACGCAAGCCAGGGATAGCACATTCAGATCTTTACAGAGGATAGAGACGTGGTACATAATGAAGCAGTCTGGTGATCAGAGGGAGTGCTGGAAACTGTAGAGGCCCTGCAGCAGTTTACTCCTGCTAATACTTGGCTTCTAAGTGAATGAGCCAGCCAAGTGTTGCTGGATCTTCCTGCTTATAAAGAGAAGCTGGAAATCCAGATTGTGAATGGGCCGGACAAAATAGCCTGTTTTGTTGGTTTTTATTCATGGGTCTTGAATGGTTTTATTTGAGGAGTTTTATTGGTGTTTCTTCAAGAATAGTATGACTGGCCTACTTCAATTTCATTGTGATTTCTATTAAATCTAGATTTATATAATCTTTATCATTTTTTATGTACTCAACTAAATCTTTGCACCAGAAATCTGTCAGGCATTTATCAGTTCATTGCATAGCGCTTTAGGATCTATGGTAATGTTGATTTTAGACTTAGATAACTTGTTAAATGGCCTTCTGCAGCTGTAAGTTGTAGGCTTGCCTTGGCTTATAGAACAATTTTGTCTATTTTCAGTAAACATCATTTTCATCTGTGTAAGAAGCGTTGGGGAAAAAGTTTCTTTCTCATTCCTCTGTCTCTTCTTCAGAAACAAATGAATTACAAACCTTGAATTATTGCATTGGATGGATTATTATGGCCAGAGTTTAGCAGAGGATTTGTAAAGACTGATTTCAGCCACTCTATAAATCTGAAAAACAGTCTCTTGTTGCTAAGAGACATACAATTCAAGTATATCCATAAACTGTGTACTGCTGGAGATTGCTGTTTAGTAACTTGTACTTTACATTTGCAGTTATATTTAACTGAAAGGTGCCATAATTATCTTGCAAATTATGCACATCATGCAAATCATTCAGCCTGTCCTTAAAAGTGACCTCTTGTGATTGTGTTTTTAAAAACTGAAGACAAATTGGGCATGACACAAGTCAAGCTATTGGAAAATTTTAAGTTCTAAACTGAAGTAAATTCCATGAGGCCTTGAATCTCAGCTCCAATACAAAGAAATATTTTCTAAATAAGCTCCTTGAATTTGTCAAAATGTTTACATTTCTTTCTCAGAGCCTATAGCAAATAAAACTTTAAGGAATTTATTTCTACTTGGAATTTTATCACATAGCAATTACCAGTTAACAGTAAATCACCTCTTCCTGTCTTGTCCAAAGCTTAACTCAGAAACCTTATAAAGCTCAGCACTATGGCATAGGCTTGTAATTCTTGCTAATTGGGAGGCTGAGGCAGGAGGATTGCAGGTTCAAGGCCAGAGGTAGTCTGTGCAATTTAGGGACACCCAACTGAAAATACAAAATAAATAAGGAGGATAGGGGTGCAGCTTAGTGCTGGATTTAATAACATGTGCAAGGCCTTGGATTTAACTACCAGTACTGAAAAAACCAAACAACAACAACAAAAACCTTATAAAAGGGCTTTGCTGCTTTCACTGCTGTATCCTGAGCCAGCTTTGTAAGGATATAGCTTGTGCAGTTGTGCTGGGCTCTTTGCAGAGAAGAGCTCAGAACTTGGCTTAATGTTCTACTGCTGCTGTTTGAAATTCTTAATAGTTTCTGAACAAGGAGCATTCACTGCATGTTCATTTTACACTGGTCCTCACAAATTATGTAGCCAATCTCTGCCTGTATCTCACTAATATATCATTAGTTAGTATAAAAGCTCTTTTTGGAAATGCTGACCAAAATGGTTGCCTTAAAATTTTAAATCACAAGGTTTTCTTGAATCCGAACGCCTAAGGGGGAAAATAGACTTCTGTACTTTGTGGAAAGAATGCCTGAAATTAGGAGGAAACCATGACTTGGCAGAGTTGTTCCTATTTGTTTGACCTTTGAAATTTTTATACTTAATTTCCAAAGAAGTCTTTCTAGAAACTTATGATTGTGCTTCTCGCTCTCGCTCTTGCTTTCTCGCTCTCTCTTGCTCTCTCGTTCTCTCTCTCTCTTTCCCTCCCTCCCTCCCTCTCTCTTCTTTCTTTCTTTCCTTTCTTTCCTCTCTCAGTCTCTAGCTGTTGCGCTCTTCCTCTCTCTCTCTCTCTCTCTCTTTTGGTGCTATAGATGGTACCCAGGGCCTTGGGCATGGTCGGCAAACATTCTCTCACTGAACTATGTTCTCTCACTGAACTCTGTCTTTAGCCTGATTGTAACTGTTTGATCCCTTGTCTCCATTCGGCTTTCTCAGTGGTTACCCATAGGTTGCCTCATTTCATATTGTAGTCAGACTGTCATTGGTACTTTTTATTTTTTTTGTGCCATCTCGCCCGCACACTTGCTAGGCAAGTGCTGTCCCACTGAGCTACATCCCTAGCCCTATCATTGATTCTTGTTTGTTGGTTCTGTGGTATATTCTCCATGTACATTATGCAGTTTAGGTGAAGATACTAGAAAGATAATTGGTTTTCAGGTAGTTGAACGGTTAATGTTGCAAACAGAGCCAGAAATGTGGAGATTTGATTTTAGTGCTCTGTGTTAATTTAGCTGCAAATATTTAGAATGCCAGTTTGATTATCTACTTAAAGATTTCTGATGTTCTTTAAAAATCTTACTTTGGCTGGGCATGGAGGCTCACACATGTAATCTCAGCAGTTTGGGAGGCGGAGACAGGAGGATCACAGGTTCAAGGCCAGAAGCAGCCTGCATAATTTAGTGAGACCTCATTAGGAGACAGCTGGGCTTTTTGCTTGAAGTCTTAATGGCTTTTAAAAATAGTTTTAGTTAACAAAATAATACCTATTTTAAATTTAAATATATTTGCATGGTTTATAATGAAAAGTAGCAATCCTTTGCCTAATCGTCCCCAACCAAGAGTCTCTTTCCCTGCAGATAACCACATTCAAGTATTATAGATGCTTCTATGTATTTATGTCCATATTTCTAAATACTATGCTTCCTCTGCTGTTTCTTGATTTTTCATTAGATTTTATCTATTTACTGACTTCCTATATTCCCTCATCCACATCCAGTGTAGTTGCATCTGAAAGTTTAAATCAAAGTATACCATTTACATTAGTATGACTGCACATATATTGTTTATGTTCATATCCTAGACACACAATTGCATTTCTTTTCTTACAGAGCTTTTTTTTTAATCTCAAAATTAATGGCTGCCCTGTTTTTCATTTGCTTGCTTTCCTGTGTTTTGGTCACTCGTTCATCCCCTAATTCTCCAAGATAGCCCTTTACAATATGGCCCACAATCAGCTAATCTCTTGGTTCCTTTTTTTCCCCCTCCTTCCTTTCTGGAACCCTGGTCATTCTGCTCTGTTTGGCACTAAAGGCTCTCCCTAGGATGTTGTTGTTGTTGTTGGTAGGTGTCGTCGAGTGGAGTCAGACTCATACTGACCCTATGTACAGCAGATCGAAACACTTGTCGATTCTGTGCCAGGCAAACGATCCTATTTATGTTTAAGCCCATTGTTGCAGACACTGTGTCAATCCATCTGGTGGTGGAGGGTTTTCCTCTTTTGCGTTGACCTGCCACTCTCTCAAACATGATGTCCTTCTCCAGGGATTGATCTCTCCTGACTACATGTCCGAAATATGTAAGACACAGTCTGGCCATTCTTGCTTCCAAGGAGCACTCTGGTTGCACTTCTTCTAGGACAGATTTGTTGGTTCTTTTGGCAGTCCATGGTATATTCAATAGACATCTCCAGCACCACAATTCAAAAGCATCAATTCTTTTTCTGTCTCTCTTGTTCAATGTCCAGCTTTCACAACCATATGATGCCACTGAAAATACCATG
>VMDO01031758.1:0-19723 GCA_007922755.1 Pedetes capensis
AATCAACTAGGAACCAATAACACTACTTAATATATTCTCTCCAAATACAGGAGTATCTAGCTTCATAAAACAAATGTTATGGGAAATAAAGGACTATATTGGTCTAAAAACAGTAATTATGGGAGACTTCAATACCCCACTTTCACCAAGAGACAGATCATCAAAACAGAAAATCAACAGAGAAATGACAAGCTTAGTCTGCACCTTATACCAACTGGAAATCACAGATATCTGCAGAATATTCCATCCATTTGATGAGGAATACACATTCTTCTCAGCTCCACATGGAACTTTGTGCAAGATAGATCATATTTTAGTTCACAAGAAATCCCTCAATAAACACAAAATGGTAGAAATTACCTCCTATACCTCATAAGACCACAATGAAATAAAATTGGAACTCAACAGCATGAATAATTCCAGAAATTTTACAAATTCATGGAGACTAAATAATACACTGCTGAATGATGAATGGGCTATTGAAATTAAAGCAGAAATTTAAAAATTCCTGCAATCAAATGAAGATGAAAACACATCCTACCAAAACATAAGGGATACAGTAAAAGGAGTTCTAAGATGGAAGTTTATAACATCGAGTGCCTTCAGTAAGGTAGGGAAGAGCCAAATAAATGTCCTAAACCCACATCTCAAGACACTAGAAAGCCAACAACAAATCAATCCTAAAAGGAGCACTCAGAAAGAAATTATCAAGATCAAGGCAGAGGTATCTCAATTAAAATCCAAAAAGATAATTCAAAGAATGAGACTAAGAGCTGGTTCATTGAAAAGGCTAACAAAATAGATGCTCCCCTGGCCAATCTCATTCAAAAGAAAAAATACCCAACATAGTGAAAAGTAGAAATGAAAAAGAGATCATAACCACTGACTACACTGAAATACAGAAAATCCTCAGGGAATATTTTGAAAAATTATATTCCCCAAAATACAAAAATACAGAGGAAATGGATAAACTTATTAACATGTATGATTGACCAAAATTAACCCTAGAGGAAATCAGTGACCTAAATAAACACATTACATATGCTGAAATAGAAAAGGTAATAAAAACTCTCCTAACAAAGAAGAGCCCAGGACCTGATGGGTTCACAGCAGAATTTTACCAAACTTTCAAAGAATTAACACCTGTCCTCCTCAAATTATTTCAAAAAGTAGAAAAGGAGGGAGCACTTCCAAACACATTCTACAAATCCACCATCACCTTGATACCTAAAACGAAAAGGATGCATATAAGATAGAGAATTATAGACCCATTTCCCTTATGAACATAGATGGAAAAATTCTTAACAAGATCCTGGCAAACCGAATTCTTCAACATATTATAAAGATTGTTCATCATGACCAAGTGGGATTTATTCAACAGATGCAAGGCTGGTTCAACGTACAAAAATCAACTAATGTAATTGAACATATCAAGAGGCTTGCAAACAAAAATCACATGATCACCTCAATTGAAACTGAAAAGGCCTTTCACAAAGTGCAATATCTTTTCATGATAAAAATTCGAGAGAAGATAGGCATAATAGGAAAATAAGTTAACATCATCAAGGCCATCTATGACAGACCTACAGCCAACATCATATTAAATGGAGAAAAATTTAAACCATTTACTCTAAGATCTGGACCGGACAAGGATGTCCACTCTCTCCTATCTTATCTAAAATTACAATTAAAGTCCTAGCCAGGGCAATCAGACTAGAGAAAGGAATCAAAGGGATACAGATTGGCAAAGATGAGGTCAAATTATATCCTTATTTGCAAATGATATGACACTTTACCTAAAGGACCCTAAAATCTCTCTAGAAAACTTTTAGAGCTAATTAACTCCTTCAGCAAAGTGGCAGGATGCAAAATTAACACTCAAAAATCAGTAGCCTTCCTTTACTCCGACTGTGAGTAACTCAAGTAACTCTCCAACTCAAGAAGAGAAGGAAATTACGGCTATAATCCCTTTCATGATAGCCCATCAGAAAATTAAATACCTTGGAACCAATATAACCAAAGATTTTGGAGATCTCTATAAGAATAATTTCAAAACATTAAATAAAGTAATCCAAGAGGATACCAAGAGGTGAAAGGACCTCCCCTGCTCATGGACTGGAAGAATAAATATTGTAAAAACAGCTATACTACCAAAAGCAATTTGTAGATTTAATGCAGTCCTCATTAAAATTCCAATGACAGCCTTTACAGAAATAGAAAAAATGATCCAAAAATTCATATGGAAACACAGAAGATCACATATTGCCAAAATACTCTTAATCTGCAAAACTGGTACATGTGGGATCACAATCCCTGACTTTAATCTATACTACAGGGCAGTGTTTGCAAAACCAGCTTGGTACTGGCACAAAAATAGGCCCGATGATGAGTGAAATGGAATAGAAGACCCAGAGATACATGAATACATCTATAGAAATCTGATTTTTGACAAAAGAGCAAAATAGGTGAATTGGAGAAAATAGGTGAATTGGATATCCTTTTCAATAAATGGTGCTAGGAAACTTGGATATCTGCTTGCAGAAAAATGAAAAAAGACCTGCATCTCTCCATATGCATGAGAATTAACTCAAAATTGATAAAGGACCTCAACATAAAACCACAAACTTTAAATTTACTAGAAGAAAACTTAAGCAATATGTTCCAACATATAAGCATAGGAACGCATTTCCTTAATAGGACTCTAATTGTTCAAGAAATCACAATAAAAATAGATAAATGGGATTACATGAAATTGAAAAGCTTCTGTATAACAAAGGAAATGACTGACAGAGCCAAGGAAGTCCCCACTGAATGGGAAAATATCTTCACACCCTATACATCAGACAGAGGACTAATTTCCAGAATTTATAAAGAACTCAAGAAAGCAATGCCCAAGAAAACAAATAACCCAATACACAGGTGGGCAAAGGAACTAAACAGGCAGTTCTCAAATGAAGAAGCCAGTAAGGTCATGAAAGACATGAAAAAATGATCAATATCCCCAGCCATAAGGGAAATGCAAATCAAAATAACTCTGAGATTCCATCTTTCTCCAGTAAGAATGGCCAAGGTCAATAAAACAAATAAAAACAAATGTTGGAGTGGTTGCGGAGAAAAGGGAACCCTCTTACATTGTTGGTGGAGCTGTAAATTGGTAAATTTGGAAATCAATATGGAGGTACCTCAAAAAACTAAAAATAGAGCTACCATATGGCCCAGTTATACCACTATTTGGAATATACCAAAAGGGTGATGAGACATCATATCACAGAGACACCTGAATGTCCATGTTCAATGCAGCACTTTTCACAATAGCAAGGATGTGGAATCAACCAAAGTGCTCATCAACAGAAGAATAGATAAAAAAAAGTATGGTACATATACACAATGGGATACTACTCAGCAATTAAAAAAATGAAATAATAACATTTGCAGCAAAATGAATGGAATTGGAGAAAATTATCTTAAGTGAACAAACAGAAGGCCAAAAAGAGAAATACCATATATTCTCACTCATATGTGGGAGCTGAGCCAAGATTAAAAGAAGGAAAAAATCCCATACATAAATTGGAACATAATAAAAACCTCACGTAAAGTTAGTGTAGAAGGGACAATTTAAGGAGTGGAAAGAAGGAGGGAGGTATCTAGCAAAAGGAAACCATAATGGAAGAAGATGGAAGGGGGAGGAAGGCCAACAAGGAGGGAGGAAAAGGGGAGAGGTCAGCCTTAATGTAAACAGCTCAACTTTATTAGTATGGGAAATAATAATAATAAAAGTACCAATAATACCTAAGGATGGCAATAATGCTGTCGGACTATATCACTCATTCAATACTGCTGGGAACGTAAAAAGATAGATCACTATAGAAAAAAGTATAATCTTAAATCAAAATCGGGATGCATGTATATGGATAAATATTCCCACAAAGAGACATACAAGTAAAAAGGAAATCATCAGTGGGGGTATGGGGATGGGTTGGGAGGGTCATGAGAGGGTAAGGGGGAAGTTATGAAAGAATGTACAATGCAATGTATGTATGGATATGTCAGAATGAAATACATGCCAGAATGGTAGCCACTAAGTTGTACATTGAAAATTTCCAATTAAAATAAAATTAAAAAAAGGAAGCCCTTCAGCTAGATGGATTGACACAGTGACTGCAACAATGTGTTTAAACATGAAAAAAGATCATGTGCCTGGCACATTGTCATGGAGTGTTTCATTCAGTTGTACATAGGGCCATGTGAGTTGGACTTGACTGCACCTATCAACAACAACAATATCAACAACAACAAAAATATGACCTTGGGAAATATTGTAAACTTTTCATTGAATCTTACCTTCCTTTTGAAATGTATGGATACTTACATATATATAGCAAAGAAAATTAAATGGGAAAACGTTCACAGGGCACCACATCATAGGGTCGCATATAAATTAAATTCTCTCCAAATAATAATTATTATTTTTCTCAAGTAATTTTCTACCAGTTTCATTAACTTGGGAAAGTAAAGCTTGATGTCTTTAAAAGCTTAAAATTATTATTTTTCAAGTGGCTTTTGTTGCAATTTATACTGTGCAGGTATGTGTGTATTTAGGAAAGAAGATAAGGTAAAGAGGAGATGAATGCTTTTTGCTTTTATTTTTGAAAGTATTTTTTAGTGGAAGGAAATACTATTATATTCATCCATATTTATGAAAAATAAATTGAACATTTAATACTGCATTAAAGCAGTTGTGAAAGCAGTGAAATAATTATGAAGGTCTGTGCTTTCTATAGAGAAATACTCTCAGAGGATAAAAAAGAATCAGTTCAATCTAGCACAAGACAAGTTTTCTAAGAAGCTTTCAAACTGTGTTCTCCAACGTCCTTCTTCATAGTAAGGTCACAATCAAAACAGTTTTAATTTTACATATTCTATAGTTAGCACATTGATTTAACCATGTTACATATTAGAATTAGACCTTTACATACTATATGAATAGTGAAAGCATATTTCAATTTGGTGTATCATTGGTATGCTGAAGGAATTCATTTATAGAACTCATTGAAAAGGTTTGCATACACAAAATATTTTAAAAATGTCAAGACTAAGTTTATGTTTGAATTTACTAAATATTTGCTCAAGTTTTTTAAAAAATATTTATTTATTATTTATTTATTGCAGTACTTGGTGGTTGAACCCAGAGCCTTACACATACTTTGCACTGTACCACTGGGCTACACCCCTAGTCTATTATTTTATTTTATTTTTTAAATGTTGAGACAAGTGGCACTAAGTTATGCAGGCTGCTTCTGGCCTCAAACTTGAGATCTTCCTGCCTCAGCTTCCTGAGTCACTGGGATTATAGACTCTTTGCACTGTGCCCATCTTGTTTATTTTTATTTAGAATTAGAGAAAATATGTATGATGGACAAAACTTTAAGTACATTTTAATTTTAAGAAAATTCACAATTGCATATAATTCTTAAACATACTTTAATCATGAAATCAAATTCAATATCTTAAAAGAATTATATAGGTAGTCAGAGAAAGAAATATAATTGACTTTTAAGATTGATTTCTCAGTATATTCTTAAAACCCAGACACTCTAACTTCTGACAAATTAAAGTAATAGGGTCCAGATGTACCTTTCCTATTTACACAGTTGTTGTTGTTGTTAGGTGCCGTCGACTCGGTATCCGACTCATAGCGACCCTCTGTACAACAGGGGAAACACTATTGTCAGTGCTTCTCTGCTGTTCATAGGGTTTTCAATGGCAGATTGATTTTTGGGAGGGGGTTTCCAGGTCCTTCTCCCAAGCCTACAGCTTCTGGTGTTCCCAGGCGGTCTCCCATCCAGGTACTAACCATGCCTGACCCTGCTTAGCTTCCGAGATCTGACGGGATCGGATGCCACAGGGCTACCGCTGCAGGCATTTACACAATTAGAAAATTGTAAAACATGTATGACATAGAAATTTCCAAAAACTCACATCAGACAGTCCAGAGCTGTGTTCTCTGAAAGAAAAGAAACAGAGTCCTACATTTGTTTGATTTTACCAATAGGAGATGTTTATAAGTTCAACTGGTATGGGGAACAATGCAAAGAGGTCCAGAGGTAAGAAGATAAGAGCATGGGGAAAGAAAGTGCTTAGAATTTTGGATCAGAGTAATAGACAAAAAGGAGCTGGGGGTGAAGGGGAGAGAGAAGGGGGTGCATTCACATGCTCGAGACATCTGCAGAGGGGTCACTTGAAAACTAGCTCTGTATTGATTGCACGTGTATGAGAAATAGGACTACCTGAGTCTGGGAAAGAACCACCCAAAAAAGTAGGCATTTTTTTTGTGTGTGTAGATCTTTTCCATCTGAAGTGTGCTTGAAAAAGTTTCCCTCTATCATTTCTGAAAGTTAAGTTCTGGTGCCAATGAATTCTCTCAGTTTGTAAATAATTTCCTAGTGGATGGCTTTTTTTAAAAAAAAAATTCTTAGCACTATCTTGTGAAGACTGTACATGTTTAATTTTGAAGAAGCTTAATTTATCATTTTGTACATTTATGTTTCATGTTTTCTGATTCTATTTAAGAAATTTGTGAAGCACAAGACTACAAATATTTCTGCTGTTGTCTTCTAGAAGTTTTACAATTTTATATTTTTTGTCATTCAATTCAAGTAGATTTTTGGGTATCCCATGCCCTTTTTTTTTGACATATGGACATCTAATTATCCCTATACTATTTATTGAAAAACTCTGTTTTTCTCCAATAAATTATCTTGCTTTGTGTTAAAAATAAACATTATATATTCATGAGTCTAATTCTGTTTTGTATATTCCCTTTTATTGAACATTTTATCAGTTCTCATGCACTCTTTGCAGTGATCTTTTATTCCTGATATGAGCAACTTCTGTCTTCTCCATTTCTGTCCTGATCAGTCCGGTGAGGAATTTGTTGAATTCATGGATATTTTTAAAGAACCAGAAAATTATTCATCTGTTTTTATTTTATTCATGTCTTTCTTGATCTTTATGATTATATTTTAATGTTTATTTTTGGTTTAACATACTTAACTAGGCTTTTCTAGGTTTAAGGTGAAAACTTAGGAAATTGATTTGAGAATTTTTGTCTTTTCTAATAATAGGCTTTAATGGTCCCTAGAAATCACCTGCACAGTAAAAGAGTTTGTAAACCTGGAGCACCAAGTCAAATTTCATCCTAGTAGTTAGTTTCAATTAGCCTCAGACTAAGGTTACTCACACTCCATTTAATGAAAAATGAAAAGCCAGCTCAAAAGGATCTGATTGACTCTGAGGAACTTAGCTGTACCCTAGCACAAAATAACATTATGTAAAGGACTACAACAATGCCCAGAAGATACTAATGTCTCAATTTTTAAAATTAATTAAAAATTTACTGAGATTATAAAGCTGTAGGGAAACATGACTTGCAACCAAAAAATATAAACAGAACAATAAATGAGGAGGATTATGGAACTCAAAGGGAAATATGTACAATAGCTGTTATATTTTGTATACCCACAATGTAGACAAAAATATGAGCAGAATAAGAGGACAAATTAGTCCTACTGCAAAACCCAATAGAACTCATAGGAAGGAAAAGTAGAAATGCAACAGATGGGATTAGTAACACATTGAATCATGTTGAAAAAAATCAGTGTGCTTTACATTGGCAATTTCACACAAATTTTAGTATGTTGCATTTTAATCCCTTTAACAGTGTTTTCTAATTCCTTTTATTATTTATTCTTTATCCCAAGGTCTTACTTAATCTCAAATGTTTGGAGAACGTATATCTGCCTTTAATTACTATTTAATTTAGTTTCCTTCATGGGAAAAATCCTACAGCAGGTGCTGCCATGGCATCTGATCCCATCAGATCTTAGAAGTTAAGCAAGGTCAGCTTGGTTAGTAGTTGGATGGGAGACTGCCTGGGAAAACCATGTGCTGTAGGCTTGGAAAAACGACCTAGCAGCCAACTCCCAATAAATAATTAGCCATTGAAAACCCTATGAATACCAGAGAAGCACTGACAATAGTGCCGGGCATGACACAATGTTGGGGAGTGTTTTGTTCTGTTGTACATAGGGTCACTTTGAGTTGGATCTGACTCAGTGGCACCTAACAACAGCAGCAGCATGTGAAAAAGTTATATCTTGATTTAAACCATTTAAAATTTACTGAGATTTGTCTTTTGGCTCATGTAGTTTGTATTAGTAAATAATGTGTACTTGTAAAGAACATGTATAGTCTGCTGCTGTACGTTGGAGTGTTTTATAAGTATCAGTCTGGTCAGGTTGATTATAATTTATAAAGCTTGTCTCTATCTCCCAGTTTTATTATTTACTGTGGAAGAGTGCTTATTTCTAGAATTATGGTTATGGATTTGTCTATTTCTTCTTTTAGGTATGCATTTTTTCTTTATTTTGAACCTTCAACATGTTCATAAATGTTTAGGAATGCTTGTCTCTGATGAATTGGTAGGCCACATTTCATTCATAGTAATGTACTTTGTTGATGCATATTATTTATATCTCTTAAGTTCTCCACAATATTTTGTTAATTTGCGTCAAATATTATTTATTGAAGTTTTTTTGAAAAAACAAATACATTTTATATTTTATGGTATATTTATCTCTACATTTACTATTTTTAGTGCTATCAGAAGAGAGCTGAGAAGGATAAATATGATGGCATAAGAGCTAGAGAAAACCCACCAAATATAATGAAAATTATAAACCCACAGACACAAGAAGCCCATTAATCCTGAGCATAAAGAAATCTCCAAAATAAGGTAATGAAATATAATAATCATGGCATGGCATGGCAAAGGAGTAATGCTTAAAAAAAATCTTACAAGTAAATGGGTGCCTTGGTGCATGCCTGTAATCATAGTGATTCAGGAGGCTGAGGCAAGAGGATCTTGAGTGTGAGGCCAGAGGCAGCCTGCACAACTTAATGAGACTGTCTCAAAACTAGCAAATAATTTAAAAAAGGCAAATTTCACATGAAAAATTATGCAAGGCTCAAGGTCATGGAATGGTATAATTAAGTTATGAAACAGATTCAATCTGCATTTCTTTATCTGATAAGAATACTTTTTAAAAATAAAGATTGAAAATGTTACCATGTACATTTACATTGAATTCATAGTTCTACCAATTATTTTTAAAACTAAAGAAATTCTAAATATATTAGACATATGTATGATTCACCTTTTCTCTACAGATGTTTTGTAAGCATTTGTCCTATGTTGTTTGTTGTTAGGTGCTATTGAGTCTGACTCATAGTGACCTTATATATAACAGAACAAAACATTACTCAACACTGTGCCATGCATATAATCTTTTTTATGGACATGGAGAGTCTGCAGACAATCTCCTTTCTCAGATATGTTTGAGCCCATTGTTGCAGCTACTGTTCTCTTTGTGAGTTGGGCCACATCAGCAAATGAAAGTCCCAAGGCCTTAACTCCATTCTTATCATTAAAGTCTACTGCACTTTCAGGAGGCAACTCTTCCCCCCCCCCATCAGTTGTCTCTTGAATGCCTTCTAGCCAGGGGGACTCATTTTCCTTCACTATATTTGACAGTGCTTCTCTGCTATTCATAGGGGTTTCAAAGGCTAATTGTTTTGGGAGTAGGCTGCCAGGTCCTTATCCCTAGTCTGTCTTAGTCTGGAAGCTCAGCTGAAACCTGTCCATCATGAGTGGCCCTTTTGATAGTATCTGAAATATTGGTGGCTTAGCTTTCAGTAACACAGCAACATACAAGCCCCTACAGCATGATAAGCATATAGACATGTAGGGGAATTGTCCCATATCAAATACATATACAAATATATTTAATCCCTAGTCGTACATAGGAAGAGAACTGAAGCCAAAAATATATACACAATAACATCCTTTCTGAAAAAATCCTATGCAGAGGTTGGAACATTAAAAAAAAAAACCTAAGAATGGTATTATTATAGATAGACTAGAAAATTCATGTAATAGTTCTGACAATGTAAAAAAGAAAGTTCACTACAGAAAAAGTTTCTGTGTTAAACAGAACTGGAACCCAAGGATATACAGAAAAATATTACCATAAAAAGACAAGCAAATGGAAGAGATGTCTTTGGTGGGTGGGTGGGACAGGGGGAGGAAATGCACAAGAGGTAAGGGGGAACTTATCTGTGTAATGTACAACAAAATGCATATATGGAAATGTCACAATGAAAAGCATGTCAGAATGAAACACATTAAGGTGTACATTAAAAATTTCCAATAAAAAATATCATCCCTTTTGAAATTCCTTTTTTGATTTGTCTTTTCTATTAAGACATAAATTTCTTTTTGGTTTCTAGTTTCCTAAATTTCTTTTTTAGTAAAGATATCATTACCATCATCTGTAATTATTGATTTGTCCTCAAATTTCCCTCTAAAATAGGAGATTTTTCTGTACTGTTTTTCCACCACCTTTGATCTAGCCTTGTGGACATGCCTTTTCAAAGGGCAGAGAGTCTACAGGGCTGAGATGAAATGGAGATCACATTTCCTTCTACCTTCTTGTTATCTAGGTTCTTCAGATTCCCTGTCTGAACTGTGCGGAACCTGTTTCTGGGACCTCAACAGGACCTTTTCCTAGGTTTGTCTATTTGGGGCAAAAATACCTGGCATACACATTCCCAGGAGTATATGAAGTATAAGTCTTTGTAGCAAGTATGGAAATAATTCCTCATGACATAGGATGAAAGTGAGGGTAGGATTCAGGTGGCCTTATTTGTCTACTAAATTATGGCAAAAATCTAAGTAATTTGAAGAATCATGAGTCTCTGAGCTCTTAAGAATGATTTGGGAGATGAGAGGATAAAACAAATTTATGTTGTTGTTATTATTAGGTACCATTGAGTCAGATCTGACTCAGAGACCAAAACATGACTCAACACTATGCCATGCGTAGCACTATTGTCAGTACTTCTCTGCTATTCATAGGGTTTTCAATGGCTGATTGTTTCAGGAGTGGGCTGCCTGGTCCCTCTCCATGCCTACAGCACCTGGTATTCCCAGGTGGTCTCTCATCCAAGGACTAACTAGGCCTGACCCTGCCTAGCTTTGAAGATCAGATGGGATCAGACACCAAGGTGATATGGCTGTCAGTATATTTATTTTAGGTTGATTTTATAACTTTAAATAATTGCAGATACTGTTTATGTGCCCCCATTTGTACTTGTGTCTTGGATATCTCAATTGCTAGTGTTGGATTTGAGGGGAAGATTCTTCACCTAATGATCACTGATTTTAGCTTGATGCTTATTGGTTATCATAATGTAAAGTTGTAATCAGCCATTGAAAATCCTGTGAGGGTTGCTGTGAGTTGGACACGACTCCATGGCACCTAACAACAATGTTGCATAAATACATGTTGAACAAGTGAAACAACCAAATCGTAAATACTATGTGGTGTTAGGTGCTGCTGAGTCATGTCCGACTCATAGCGACCCTCATAGGGTTTTCAATGGCTGATTGTTTCGGAATTGCCTCAGGAGTGGATTGCTACATCCTTCTCCCATTTTTGTGGGGCTGGAAATAGAACTTGGGACCTTAAAGACTGCAGAGCGGGACTCTACCAACTGAGCTAAATCCCAGCCCAGTAAATAATGTAGCTAAAATATTACCTTCCACAAAAGTTTGCAACCTAATGAGGAAAATAACATATGGATTGTGAAATAGGTGTACAAAGCATTTTATAATACATAGCTGTATGAAATGCATTAACTTCTCTCTGAAGTTAAGATCATTTAGGCAGCATTATCAGGATATGGAGTAATTACCTTTAAATTATTTTTTTAATTTACTGAATATTTTATCTGTAACAGTAAAATCTTAAATTTATTTTACTTGGAAAGTTAAATTCTAGCCTATTAGGTTTTCTTGCCTTCTTAAATGTAGACCAGTCCTGTACACGTACACTATAGCCTTTCCATACTGAAACTAATTCCTCCTTATGAATAGTCCCCATTGCTTTTTGAGTTGCATGCTAGTAATCTGAGCAGTTTTTGAGTCCTTCTTTACTTTTCTGATACTATTTTTCATTTTTTTAATGTTTCTTCTATTTTCATTGGAGAAAAGATTGAGACATTGAGGTTGTCCAAGATTATGCTTTACTTGGTTATACAATGAACACCTATGGAAGCAGCAGTTAAGAAATCAAAAGACACATTACTTTGGGAAAAGCTGTTGCTAAAGACCTCTTTAAAGTGTTGAAAAGTAAAGATGTTACACTGAAGACAAAGGTGCACCTGATTCATGCCATAATATTTTCAGTTGTACAACATGCTTACGAAAACCAGACAGTGAGTAAGGGAGACAGGAAAAGAATTGATGTTTTTGAATTACAATGCTGGAGACAAATATTGAATATACTATAATGCCAAAAGAACAAACATCTGTCCTAGAAGAAATGCAATCAGAGTGCTCCTTGGAAGCAGGGATGGTTAGACTGTATCCTACATACTTTGGACATGTCAGGAAGGACATCATGTTTGGAAGAGTGCCAGATCAATGAAAAAAAGGAAGACCTTCAGCTAGATTGATTGACACAGTGGCTGAAACAACAGGCTTAAACATAAAAAAGATCATGTGGATGGCACAGTGTCAGGTAGTGTTTTGTCCAGTTGTACATAGGGTCACTATGAGTTGGACCTGACTCAACGGCACCTAAAAACAATAACAATAAAGCCCATAAGAATTCTTTGACCATTAGTACTGAAAGGAGTTATTAGAGAAAATTTATTCTATTATTCCCAACTTTTACAGGAGCAAGGCTTGTGAATAATTAGAAGATGTATTTTCTTATCTCTTAGTTTTAGACATTCTTCCCTAGGTTGGATTGAGAAAACACCATCCTCCGGATAAATAGACTTTTGCTATATACCAGGGGCACTAATTTACAGAAAGGAAATGAATCCATACAGTCTGAATTTCTTAGCCATAAGCACCTCATCTGAAATTAGCACTGAAACAGCAAAAGCAAAAGAAAAGAAAAGCTAAGATTTGAGACACACATGTTTTGAAAGACAGTATATTAACAGAAAATTAAAGTATAACAAGGCTGACAGAAGGGGAGAGAGTTGTCTTTAAAAGGATGGTTTGTTATAACTCCCATGAGGAGAGGATATGCCATGCCCCTGGACTTTGGGAGCAGAGCATATGTAGGAGAGGAGTCTGGAGAGAGGGCAGGGTGGTGATAGGTAAACAGGAGGCAAAGGAAAAGTGCCTCAGGCATAAATGGCATTGTGCAGAGCCCAAACCTTCCAGCTTATGCTTGTAAGGCAGATTCAGAGGCATCAAGTTAACACAAGTTAGAAACATTGATAACACAGCACAGAAGAATAACTTGAGCTTGTGACGAGGTTTGAAATGTGAAGGATCTTGAGGAAATGTTTTCATTGATCTCTCTGTGCTGACACAAAGATCTTTTCTCACAGAGTTTACAACTAATTCAAAATCTGTCAATAAAGATGAAGTGTTAAACTTTTTTCTTTCCCAGGTATATTACCATTTCTTAAATTCCCTTTTCTTAAATTTTTATCTTTCACTTTTCTACTTCTTATTGTTTATCGCTGCCATAATAAAATTAAAGGAAAGATTTCACCTTCAAAATGTCTTTCTTTATTAGTAACTGTGTCTTTCTTGAATCTTGACAGATTTATTTAACAGACCCAAATCTCTAATCTACTCATAATTCTTATATGTTTACCTCAATAGTTTCTTAGTGTCAGGGCTATGATCAAATATATTTTTACCTCTGCATTTTTATATCATTACCCAGTTCAAATATTCAATACCCATTAGTATTTTGTTTTCAGATTATCTCAGGAAATTTTATGAGAATATATTGAGACATTAGAGATACATCAGTTTTTAATATATTATTATAGATTTGGACAAAGGGACTTGTGTTTTCATTATTACTGTATTAGATAACTTTATAATGTTCCTGATATCAGAGAAAACTACTATGTAAAATCACAATATTGTTATAAAAATAAAATACAATTGTCGGGCGTGGTGGTGCATGCCTGTAATCCCAGAGGCTTGGGAGGCAGAGGCAGGAGGATCCCAAGTTTGAGACCAGAGGCAGTCTGTGTAATTTAGCAAGACCCTATCTCAAAAAGTAAAACAATGGGCTGGAGGTGGCAGCTCAGTGGTCCAGCACTTGCAAACCATGCAAGTGCCAGGCTTTGGGTTCAACCCTCAGTACCACAAAAATAAATAAATAAATGAATAAAAATAGAATTAAAAAAATTGTAGATTTTTGTGATGATCAAGAAAAATTTGCACGCAGCACCAATTAGTAGTTACCCTTAAAATATATTTAGTAAAATGTTTACGAAATCTTGAAGGTAGAAAACACAAAAACTTCACCAAATTATGGTGATAATGTATGTATTTTAATATATAAGTTAAGAGTTTTAATCATTATGAGACCGACAATTTATAATTTTATCACTAAGCATCTTTATAGAGTGGGCTAGCCACTGATGAATTTCAAGGCACAAAAATAGCATAAACCTAACAATGTAATCAGGGAGATATCAAAAATATTGTTCAATAAAATGTTTATTTTAAAGCTCTAATGTTTTATAGCATGAGAAGTGGTTACTAAATGGACAAGAATTGAATTCTGAAAAAAAACCAACAGTTTGATACTATTGTTTCAAAAAATGGCATTAGAGGGCACTATTGTATGCCTTATACAAATTATAATCTTAAATGTATATCAAAGTTAAGGGGTTTTACAGTATAAAGTTATTTTTCTAGCTACCTTTGATAACCTAATGTATATAGATTTAGAAATTATTAATCTTTGAAAGAAAAAGGTAAAAAGAGAGAGAAAGAAAGGAAGAGAAAAAAAGAAAGGAAGGGAGGAAGGAAGGAAGGAAATAAGTCAATGGGACAAATAACTTTAAAACTGGAAATGAAAACAGAAAAAAAATGAAGGATATAACTTGAAAGCATAAAGTTTAGAAATATCAAAATGCTAAAGAAACTAAATTTATTAAGCTACAGAGAAAAATACCACAGTCCCATCTTTTAGACTATTTGAATTGATTAGGTTAGAATCAGAATGGCATGATGAAACCTAAATTGTCAAAAGTTCCCTTCAAACTTCCAGAGGCAGCATAGCTTTAGGAAAGGAGCACTTACTACAATGTTAACAAAATTAATTTACTTTTTAATTCAGGAGGCAGTTATATGTATTTACTTTGTACTAAACTGGATACAGTGACTGAGGTGTAGCTCAGTTTGTACAGTGCCTGCTCTGAGGCCTTGGGTTCAATCCCTAACACTGCAAAAATGAGAAAAGGACCAAACAGCTCAATCAGCCATAGAAAAGCCTACGAATAGGAGAGAAACACTGACATAGTGATGGGCATGGTACAGTGTCAAGAGTGTTTTGTACTGTTGTACATAGGGTCACTATGAGTTGGTCCCGACTTGATGGCACCTAACAACAATAAAGCTGGATACAGAGGGATGGTAAATTAGATAGCTCTTGGTCTGAGGTTTCAAGGAATATTGGTGTACAGTTCTTGTGTTTGTTCACTTAAGATTATTATCCAAAACCAATATAGGAAAGTATCATGCTAGTAATTACTATTTTCTCTATCAACTAAATACTTTGATAATGAGTACAATCTTCAAAATGCACTAAGGCAATATTGTTGCTGAGTAGAACTAGAGATTAGAAAACTCATGTGCATATTTAGGCAAATCACTCATTTTGTCTTCCTATCAAAATTACATACCTATCACCTTCTTTTTGGACACATTGGAACTCAATATATATATCACAACTGAGATCCCTAAGTGTATTTTTGAAAAAGAAAAAATGTGAATATTTCAATATTTCCATTATAGAGATATTCTGTACACAATAAAAGGTAAAAATGATTTATTCACAAGCCTTTCACTCCCTCATCTCTCATGTCTCTTTTTTGCATAGATATGGGTGCAATTTTCAATACTTGGCTATTTTACATGTTCATGCATTCTGATGTGTACTTATCAAGGTGTGAGGGATTTTGTTTTGTCAAAGTCTTTCCCGTTTTTAGATGTGCTATCTTTTTACTCCATGCTTTCATTTTTTCAATCAGTTAAGTTGTTCTATTGATGCTACTTTCTAGTTAGGAAAATCTGTTGAACACATTTCGTTTAGATATTCCTTTGGCAATAGCATGGATTTCCCTGCTATAGATTAATAAATAACCTGGATTATAAAAACTGTTTCTTCATACATACTGGATACAGCTACTGCTCCATGGATGGTTTCACTGAGACACTTGATCACGTCTGGCCAACAGACCACATTGATATTCCAAAACTAATTGGGAAGCTATGGGAGAGAACATGAGAGGAGGTTTGGTTTTCTTATGTTCAGGCATCTTTATTTTCCAGTCTGATTGCTAGACAGAACATTAATAGCCACAAATCCTTTGAGGAAATAATGGGGAGCCTATATTTATGTCTAAAATGACACTGAAAAAATTAGACTCTGCTATGGTTTGAGTACGGGCTGGGATTTAGCTCAGTGAGTAGAGCGCTGCGCTGCAGTCTCTGAGGTCCTAAGTTCAATTCCCAGCACTGCAAAAATGGGAGAAGGGCCTGGCAATCCACTCCCAAGGCAATCCTGAAACAGTCAGCCTTTGAAAACCCTATGAGGGTCGCTATGAGTTGGATGCGGACTCGACGGCACCTAACAACAACAACAACATGGTTTGAGTACAGATCATCCTCTCTGAAACTCATGCTGAACCTTAGTTCCCAATGCAACAGTAGTGAGAGGTGGTGGGGAATTTAAGAGATTAGGTCATGCAGAAGAATTAACACCTTTCTTGAGGGAGTGAATTCTTGCTTTTGTGAGACTGGATTAGTAACTGGTAGAGAATGAGTTGTCGTAAAGTAACCCTGCTCCTTGTACTTCGTCTCCTGTGCATGGGCCTACTGGCACTTCTGCTCTCCACCAAGAGGCAAATCAGAGGAAGGAGGGTGAGGACCTGTGCAGAAGCTGAGTAAGGGCCAGTGCCATGTTCTGGGATGTCCCAGCCTCCAGAATCAGGAGCTAAAATGTCAATCACCAAAAGGAAACAGACTAAGACAGACCCAGAAGAGATTTTCAGTATATTCTGGGTTCCACTGTGAACTCATTGCCCCATCCAGAGACATTTGTTTATGGTTTCTGTGACTATTAAATTATGACATAATGCTCTATGACTCCTGAGTCCTCTTGCAAACAATCTCTGTGCCTCCAAACCCATCTTTCAGGATTAAGCATAAAAAAGGCAAACTATAAGACCCTGGAAGATACATGCCTTATATCAGGTGACTGGATCAATTTACTAAACACTTAGGAAGTGTTAATCATATGTCACCCCCATGTGTTTCTCAGCTTATCATGTGGGGGCTTGCATGATGATGTGAAGCTGAAAGTTATGCCACCGTTGTTTCAGATATGAACAGGACCCATGGTGGACAAGAGGTTCAGCTAAGTTTCCAGACTAAGACAGATGAGGGAGAAGGACCTGGCAGCCCACTAGTAAAATAATTAGCCATTGAAAACCCTATGAATAGCATAGAAGCACTGTCAAATACAGTGATAGAAAATGAGCCCCCAGGTTGGAGGGCATTTAAAAGAAAACTGGGGAAGAGTTGCCTCCTCAAAGTACAGTCAACCTTAAAGATAGTAATGACATCCCTAGAACCTCCATTTGCTGATGTGGCATGACTCAAAATGAGAAGAAACAACTATAAGCATCCTTTAATAACTGTAATGTGGGATGTACATAGCATGATGAAAAATTTCAAGAGGTTGCATACTATCAGAAACCAATGATACTAAAAGAAGAGGTAGAAGCTGCCTTGAAGGCACTGGCATAATTTAATCTCCAGGAATTAATGGATGTTTGAACAAACACACAACACTGGCGGTGTTCACTTGTTTATCTCAAGAGACTTGGAAAACAGATACCTGGCCAACTGATTGAAAGAGATCCATATTTGTGCCTATTCCCAAGAAAAGGAATCCAACTGAATATGTAAATTATTGAATGATATAATTAATACCCAAGCAAAATTTTGCTAAAGATCATTCAAGAGCAACTGCAGTAGGGAATTTATAGAGAACTGATGGAAAATCAAGCTGGAGTCTAATGAGGGTCTGAAACCAGGGACCTCATTACTTATGTCAGATGGATATTGGCCAAAAGCATAGGATACCAGAAAGATGTCTATATTTTATTGACTTTGCAAAGGCATTTGACTGTGTGCATCAGAACAAATTATGGGTAAAAATATGAAGAATGAGTATGCCAGAACACTTAATTATATTCACGAGGAATATGAAAATGGATCAGGAGGCAGTCTTTTGAACAATAAGGAAACACTACTTGGTTTAAAGTCAAAAGAAGATGTACATCAAAATGATATCCTTTCACTATACCTCTTCAATCTATATGCTGAGCAAACAATCTGAGAAGCTGGACTTTATGATGAAGAACTTGGTATCAGGATTGAAAGAAGATTCATTAACAACCTGCATTATGTAGATGTCACAGCCTTGCTTGCTGAAAATAGAGATTTGAAACATTTGCTGATGAAGATCAAAGAACATAGCCTTTAGTATGCATTGCACCACAACATGAAGAAAGCAAAAATTCTACTGCTGAGTCAGTAAGCAACTTCATGATAAATAGAGAAAAGATTGAGGTTGTCCAAGATTTTGCTTGATTTGGTTCATGGAGGCCTCAGTCAAGAAATCAAAAGACACATTGCATTGGGAAAAGCGGTTGCAAATGGCCTCTTTAAAGTACTGAAAAATAATGACATCACATTAAAGATGAAGGTGCACCTGAGTTATTCCATGGCATTTCCAGTTGCATCATATGCTTAAGAAAACTGTATAGCAAATAAAGGAGACAGGGGAATTGATGCTTTTAAATTATCGTGCTGGAGACAAATATTGAATATGCCATGGACTGCCCAAAGAACCAATGTATCTGTTGTAGAAGAAGTGCAACCAGAGTGCTCCTTGGAAGTAGCATGGCTACACTGTGTTTTACATAGTTTGGACATGTTATCAGGAGGGACTAATCACTGGAGAAGGACATCATGTTTGGGCTTGTAGCAGGTCAATGATAAAAAGGAAGACCCTCAAATACATGGATTGACACAGTGACTGCAACAATGGGCTTAAACATAAAGAAAAAAGATCATGTGCATGGCACATTGTCAGTGGTGTTTTGTTCTATTGTACATAGGGTCCCTATGAATTGTACTCGGCTCAATGGCACTTAACAACAACAACAAGGACACATCAAGAATTTCCTGCATTTACATAGACTAAGAGAACAGGCTAGAAACCTCTCTGTCAGTGTGTGTGTGTGTGTGTGTGTGTGTGTGTGTGTGTGTATTTGGAAGTAAAAGAATGAAATTTTTAATTAACAGAAGTTTCTTTATCCAAGGTTGAATTAATAGTTATTTTTACTTTCTTCGTTGTACTTCTTCCTATATCTTTTAATTTGTCTATATTAAGCAAGTATTTAATTTTTAAAACAGAAAAACAAAAACATCATTAATATTAAAAATAGATAAATGATTAATGTTTTCCTTTCATCGATAGAGAATTCATTAAAGAGAAGCAAGTGAAAGGAAACATTGTACAAAATCTTAATTTTGGTT
>VMDO01031759.1:0-19724 GCA_007922755.1 Pedetes capensis
TCTTTGCTATTGTGAAAAGCGCTGCATTGAACATGGAGATGCAGGTGTCTCTGTGGTATGATGACTCATCTCCCTTTGGGTAAATTCCCAATAGTGTTATAGCTGGGTCATATGGTAGTTCTATTTTTAGTTTTTTGAGGTACCTCCATATTGATTTCCATAGTGGTTGCACCAATTTACAGCTCCACCAGCAATGTAAGTGTTCCCTTTTCCCCGCAGCCTCGCCAGCATTCCAACAACAATTTATTCTAATTCATACTCCTCCTTAGGTTTTTATACCTCACCATTACTCTGTTCTATTTAAAGAAATACTCAATTCATTGCATATTGATATTCTTAGCTGTCTTTATGTTTAACCTTATTGCTCTTTAATGTATACCAGAAAGTCTAGTCTTAGAATTAGCTAGTTTTGTAATTATAAATGATCTTTATTTTCTTCTCAACAGATTTAAAACACTTCATTAACTGATTCCAGTAAAAAGGTAGTAATATATGACAGAACAGTGAGTATTATGGACCAGATAACCATTTCAGGTCTCTTTGATAGTACTTAAGTCCTGACAACCACATACATGGACCACTTTGCCTATCACACCACCTTGCCAACTCTGACTGATGGTTTGCTGTTCTGCTCAAGTTCTTCTACCCTCATAAAGTCTATTGTCCTCTTAATATTCTCCTGCTTTGTCTAAATTGAATCTGCAAACACAATACAGGTCTTGGTTTTCTATAGAATATCTTTTATTTATGATTGATATATATGTATGTACTGTATTAACAAAGTAAAATCAATTAATATTGCCTTTTTTGATGCTTTCTATTTCTTATACTTTTAATGTCATCCCCCAATGTGAAATATTCCATTCTAGGTGTTTCATTTATAGTTTCATTTTTTACATTTACATTTAACCTTTCAATCTAGGGTAATTTCTAATAGTTAACCAAAAGTGATCTAGTTCAATGTATTACATAAATACTCTGAGATGTCATAATCACATAAATTCTTAAGTCACAGGCTATGGTCCCTTAGTTACTAAATTCTCTTGGTTTTCTCTTTAAGTGTACTTTGCTCTTTAAAAAATTTTATGGAACTTCTCAAATATATATAATATAAACATAATAAACCGCTTGTCACCCAGCTTCTACAATTACCAACATTTTACCAATTTTTGTTTCATCTACCCTCTCAACTTTCTTCTTTCTAGGGTATTTTAAAACAGACCCCAGACATGTCATTTCATCTGTAAATCTTTAACTAATAAAACTTTAACACTGAGTCCTTTGAGATTTTTCCCAAAGATTTTTGTTATAGTTGGTTTATTGATCTGAATAAGGATACAAAGTTCATACACTATATTTGATTGGTTTGTTTCTTAAATTTCTTTTACTATATAATACGTGGGCTGGGATTTAGCTCAGTTGGTAGAGTGCTGTGCTGTAGTCTCTGAGGTCCCGAGTTCAATTCCCAGCACCACAAAAATGGGAGAAGAGCCTGGTAATCCACTCCCAAGACAATTCTGAAACAGTCAGCCATTGAAACCCTATGAGGGTCGCTATGAGTCGGATACCGACTCGACGACACCTAACAACAACAACAACAACAACAACATATAATAGCTCTTCCACCACCATATCACTCATCCTTTTCTTTTTATGTCCTTGGTTTGTTTGAAGAAATGTGAGTCATCTGTCTTTAAGGCATTCTACACCTTGGATCTAGCTAAAAACATCCTATATTGCTATTTAATTTGTTCTGCGATCTCTTGTATTTCTTATAAAGTGGTGGTTAGATCTAAGAGGCTTGGTTATATTCAGGTTCAATTTTCTTAGGTAAGAATACTTCATGGGTGGTGTTAGGTATTTCCTACTGCATCATATCAGGAAGTATATAATTTTAGAAAGTGTATAAGGCCAGCTTTCCTAATCTTAGCTCATAGGAAAATTGAGTTAGTATGTTGAGATTATGTCAACATGATTCGTTATTATTATTTCCCATCAACACTCAGTTGTTTTAGCATCTATTGATGACTGAAGCCTACATTCATAAATCCACTACTTATTGAACAATGGTGATTTTCTAACTTAAGAATTCCTTCTACTTTCCTCTATGAGGAGAACTTCCATGTTTTATTTGGTCACTCTGAAATATAGTTCATATAAAAGATGAAGGATAAAATTAGATTCTTTCCCTTTACTAATGTTTGGAACTTTCAGAAACTTTCAAAAGTGTTAAATGATGATTTTAAAAATATAATTCCTAGAATAAGAAAACTCATTTCTCAACTCAAAAAAGATATAAAATATATTCATACCGCTTCTCTTTTAAGATTCATATTCATTTCTTCCATGTTAGTATCTGCATGCCCATGTACTGATCTGCCATGAATGTAATATCCAAAACATCTGTGAGATAACAGAAACACTGATATCTATAAAAAGAGAAGAAAAAATTACAATTAGCAACTCATCTGCATAATAATTAAAATTGTTTTTCTTAAAATTGCTTCCTTTCCTCCCAAAATAATGAGGATTGAATTTATGGGAAATATATGAAAAGGATAATAAGGTAATAAAGGATGATGGGGATTTTTTCCCTTAAAGTAGATAGAAGATTGAAGATATTTTCCAAAAAGGAAGAAATTTTGATATATGAAAATTTTCAGGGACTATAGAATGAACTACTAGGCAGCATGAGAAATTCATAATTAGGAACAGATAATAAAGAAGAAAAAAACTAAGGCAGTGAGCATTAACTTGTAGTTCATTATAACTATCTCTGGAATTAACAATCAGTAGAAAATTAGACTAAAAATCCAATCATAGCAAATCATATTTAAAGCCTCTCTTAATATACTCATGAACTTTAAAAGGGGAAAAATAACACTTGCAAGATAAAGTCACCAAGTACTTACATTACTCATAGAGCATAAATCGACGAATTGTCGAATTTTATCCTCTATGAATCTCTCATAAAAGCCAGCAAAGAACACGATCTGAAATATTAAGCCAAGATCATGCATATTAGCTTCTAGGATTTCAATTTTTTAAAAATATTCATACTTAAGTACATGTAAGAACACCAGGGGCTGTAGGCTTGGGGAAAGGACCTTACAACCCACTCCCCAAAAAATAATCAGCCACCAAAACTCTATGAATAGCAGAGAAGCACTGATTCAGTGCTAGGCATGGCACAGTGTGGGGGAGTGGTTCATTATGGTATATAGGGTCGCTATCATTCAGACCTGAGTCAATGGCACCTAACAACAAGTATTTTAAGAAAAAAAGAAGCTCCAACCAAGAACACAGTGGCCTCTAATGGTTCCTATGGGATAAAATTCTACTTGGCATTTCTGACTCTACCATCAAAGGAAGAAAGATTTTGGAATTGTGTTAAGAGTCACTGACGGAAACTCTTTTGAATTTTAAGAACTTTTTTGTGTCATTAAAACAAGATAAAACAAATGTGGGAAGAAATTAAAAGTCTTAAAATTGTTGGAAAAATCAATGCATTAGTGGCCAGATTTATTTATAATTTTATTCATCTCCTAAATTCCAAAAGGCATTAGAAAACTTTTTCAAATTAATCTTCTCTGATAGAATAGCACATAAAAAGCAGCCATCTAGTATTGAATTTTGACTATTGATAATGTGTTAAGTTTTCAAATGGCATTGTTTTGTTTACTTAAATTGATTTGATAATAATACTAGGTAAGGATACAGTATTCAATTTTGATAATTGATAATGTGTTAAGTTTTCAAATGAAATGGTTTTATTTACTTAGATCAAGTTAATAACAATACTAGGTAAAGATGTTTTATAAATAAAAAATGTTCATATTGTAGACCTATTCAGGTATATTTCAGAGAAAGATAGCATTTCCTAACAATCTGTTTTAAAGCTGTCCCCATTCTAACCTCCACTGCCCTCACATCTGTTCACTCTTTATCTCATGCCTCTGTTGAGGCTCTTCATAGCATTTTTCACAGTCTATAGCTAGTTCTTTGTTCAGCATAGCCATGAGCTAAGCACAGCGCCCAATTCAAGTTTGTTGTTATTACATGCTGTTGGGTCAGTATCCGACTCATAGCAACCCTACATACAACAGGCGAAACACTATTGTCAGTGCTTCTCTGCTGTTCATAGGGTTTTCAATGGTGGATTGATTTTTGGGAGTGGGTTGCTGGGTCTGTCTCCTAAGCCTACAGCACCTGGTGTTCCCAGGTGGTCTCCCATCCAAGTACTAACCAGGCCCTACCCTGCTTAGCTTCCGAGATCTGACGGGATCGGATGCCACAGGACTACCACTGTAGGTACTGAAATTTAGTCATGAATAAATAAGTGAATCTATAGCAGCTGATAATTGAGAACATTTGCCTAAATATTTCATGTACATATTTTAAACACCCCCCCCGAAAACATGAAAAACAGCAACACTCAAAATTTAAAAATTAAAGAATATTACTTAAACATTGAAGAGGCTTGGTTTAGATAAATAAAACAGTGAACAATAAAGCCTGATTATTACAATCCAGAAGAGGGTAGATAAATTTGTGAAGCTATAACAGGTTGCTAAAGGAACTCACAAAAGGTATTTAAGGCATAACATGGATAATCACAGAATATTGACAAAAATAGACATTCTTTCCTCTTAGTCTAACAGCAAAGTAAGAAGCAAAGAACATGGTTAGATGGTGGCATCTGAGATTGCCAGCTGCTGTCCCAACAATCCTTTCCCCTCTCGTCTTAATAACAGACCCATCCTTGGAGCAGGACACATACTGCTGCGTAGCGGAAAGATGCCAGTGCAGCTAGGTGTGGCTGTGGATTGAGTTCTAGCCAAGGAGATGCTGAATGGAACTTCTCAAAGAAACTTAGACAGGAGGGGGAGCTTGTCTCCCTTGGCTCCCTCTTGCAATTCCATTATGGAACATGAGGTAACCTTAGAGAGAGAAGTCCCACGCAGCAGAGCAGAACAGACTCTGGGTCCTGACAGTGGCACAGAGCCACCACTTCAGGCCTGAACTGCTAACCTCTACTCTTCTTTTTCGTGGGACAGATAAAGTTCTCTTTTATTTCAGCTAATCCTATTTTGTTGTGTTTTGTTACACTTTACCAAATATGGGCATTCCTTTAAATTCTTTACAAACAGATGCATCTGATATATTCATAAACACTGAAGTATATGTACAAAATATTTCCTTCACATTTCCTTACTATGATATTGACAATAACCATTAAACCCTATATTCATTTTATTTTTCTAGTACTAGGGGTTAAACCCAGGGCCTTGCACATTCTAGGCAAGAGTTATACCACTGAACTGTACTTCCAGTCTCCTGTTTTTAAATTTTTTGAAACAGGGTCTCACTAAGTTGCACAGGCTGCCTCTGGCCTCAAAGTCACAATCCTCCTGCCTCAACCTCCCAAGTCACTGGGATTACAAGTGTGAGCTGTGGTATCAGGCACAAATCCCATCTTTAGCCCATCTTATTTCAAATTCTAATTTCTGTCTGTCTTCCTTTTCTGGTTGTCCTCACTAGCTCTTGCTAGTTTTATATATGAAGCTTCAAGTTTCAACAAATCTCAACAATTTATAATAAAGGTAAATTTAAAAAGTCAATTCTCAGGCTGGGGATGTGGCTGAGTGGCAGATCTTGCCTAATCAGATTAATTCTCAGCATGGAAGGGGGAAAAAAGTCAATTATCAGGCTATAGAATACAACCTGAATCTAACACTGTATTAATAAGCTCTCTTAAAAGGTCTTTAATCCCAAAAGACCTTTAAAAACAGGCTGTATTAGGCAGATATTCATTAGCCAGGATATAGGAAGTTAAACCTAGTCTCTGTAGAGGTTCCATCCTCATTTGCTGATTATAAAAGTTAAAGGAATTTTTAATCAAACAGAAAGCTTTTCTGTTTATGGGAGTAGCTGGAAGCAAGAGGAAGAAGGTCAGATATAAGAGCTAAATATTTTAGCTACTGCTGCTTTTTTCTTTCCTTTCATTTTTTTTTAAACTTTAAGGCAATAAAGGAAGTAAGTATAGGAAAGAACCTCTGTTAGAGTCACAGGACCATGAGGCTGAGAGGATTTATTATGAATTTTGACCATTTTAATAAATATTTCAAAGAAAATTACCTAAAAGGTACTAGTAATTAAGATTTAATAGTATATAAATTTAATAGTATATAGTATATACACTATTAATATACTACATACTATTAATATACTAATATTACTAGTTAATATACTATTAATAGTCTATAGATTTAATAGTATATAAATAAATGTAAAGAATAGGTTATGCTTCTCTTTTCTTTTCTTTTTTATTTTTTGAGACAAGAGCTCACTGAGTACCCCTGGCTGGCCTAGAATTTTACTATGTAGATCAGGCTGGCTTCGAACTTATGTTGATCTTCCTATCTCAGCCTCCCTAGTGCTAAGATTACAGTTGTGCATCACTGTGCACAGCAATAATCGATGTTTCAAAGGAAAAGAAAATATTTGGAGTAGCATAGCTGTCCCTGTAGTTACATATAAACTAGATAAGGAGTGTGTCCCATGACTAGAAAGCTGCAAACTCTGAAAGAGTTTGACAACTCTTCTGACTTTTTATTTTATTTATATTTATTTATTTATTTATTTTTTTATATTTCTAACTCTACTGACAAGAATGGGAACTCTGAAATCAAATTGTCTGCATTCAAATTCCAGTTCTGCCAACTACTAGTTGCATGACTTTAAGTAATTATTTAACCCTCCTGTGCTTCAAAATTTCTTACCTATAAAATGAGGATGCTAATAGAACCTATTTCTAAGGACTAATGTAAAGATTAAGTAGTTAATATGCATAATGCAACTAACTCTTTAACCCAGTGCCTGGTTTATGATACGATATAAGAAACAGCTATTATTGTTGTCTTTGTCACCTTCTTTCTGCTATAAAAACCAGGAGATGTGGGTCAGTATTTGAGGGTAATCAGTATGCAAGCAGAGTTATAGAGAGGCAATGTTCCTTAAAGTGTAATATCTTGTTACCTGCATAATTCCAATGACTAGCCAAAGAGCAGCAGACACTGCATATCTCAAAATGCGGCTGAAAGGAGGTATGTAGTCTGATGAGTTTCTAGAAAGACTAGAGGATGAGTCCATTAATGCTAAATTCTTGAATCCTACCACCTGGAGTAAAAAGGAAGCACAATAATTTAAACAGATATGGATAAAGAAAACTCTTCTAGACTGAATATTTCTCACATTGAAAAACTAAAATATCCAAGTTTGCAAACAGTAGATAATCTAGATAAGCATAATTATTATCCAGTATTTTAAATACAAAAAGTAAAAGATTTAATTAGTTTGTCTGGTTTTCTTCTTGATATGAATAAGGTTTAAATATAACTTTATTGTCCTATATACCAACAAACTTAAAAATTTCTGTTAAAAGGATAAACTTTCTTCAGTAAATTAACAATGACTTTAACAACCTGCAATTCATGAGTATTTAACATGTGTTAGGCACTATACTCAGTACTTATTATACTTTAAAACAGTATATTCCAAAATGTCATCTGAAGAACATACCTTCTTTCATGAAAACAAGCCATAGATAAATAATTTGTGTCTGCACATTGCATTCACTGTCATGTCTCCAACCCTTGTAGAATAAAGGCTTTGAGATTTTTTGTAGTAAGGGTTCTACATGATTTTATTGAATCTACTGTTTTACAAACTTAAGTAACTGGAACACTTCTTTTTCATGTAACACCTTTTAAAGCTCATTAAATACTCTTAAAAAAAACACTACTTCCAGTGGGCTCAGTGGTGCATGCCTATAGTCCTAGAAACTTGGGAGGTGGAGGCAAGAGGATCACAAGTTCAAGGCCAGAGACACCCTGTGTAATTTAGAGAGACCCTGTCTCAAGATTTAAAAGGGGGGCAGGTGGGAGTGCAACTCACTGGTAGAACACTTGCAAAGCATGCACAAGGCCCTGGGTTTAACTCTTCCAGGACAGAAAACAAAACAAAACAAAAACAAAAAAACCCTAGTTTCCACAAAAATGATAAGTATGGGAAGCAACAGATATGTTAATTAGCTTGATTTAGCCATTCCACAATGTATACATACATTAATATATACTGTAAATTATAAACATATACTATTTTTGTCAATTTAAAGAAAACCAAAGCACTACTTCAACTGAAGTTTTGAAACATTGTAAATATTATTTAAAAGCCCTATGGACACATACATTCTTTTACTCGTATTAAAAATAGAAAAGAAAGTAAAAAAGAAAGGGAAGAAAGGTGAAAAAAGAAGGAAGACAGATTAAGAGTTAATAATTTAGCCCAATCTTATTAAGGCAGATAGTTCCTTCACCTGTCACCTATACAGATGATTTTTCTATGTTTCAGTTTCCTATTTAGTACAGAATATTGCCTTTTTTTTTTTTTCGGTACTGGGGGTTGAACCCAGGGCTTCATGATTGCATGCTTTGCAAGTGCTATACCACTGACCTGCACCCCACCCCATTTTTTTACTGTTTTGAGACAGGGTCTTGCCAAATTACACAAACTGCCCCTGGTCTCAAACTTTCGATCCTCCTGCCTTCACCTCCTGAGTCGCTGGGATTACAGCTGTGTGCCACCATGCACAGCTCCGGAATACATCTTTTGATATCTCCAACCAGACCTATGAAATAACTTCAAATGTGGAATTAAGTGAGTTGTGTATTGTTTGGTTTTATATGCCAGTTTTTGGCATAGAACACAGTTCAGAGTAGGTGTTCAGTAATAATTTGTTGAAAAATATCAACTTTATTATAATAGTGGTTCTAATACAGGTAGGAGACTATGGATCATGGGTGAGATTTTTGAAAGTATAATTACCCAAGTTTGTCTTAAAGCTATTACTAACTCAAATATAATCTCTAAGGGTGAGAGGCATATATATTTTACATAATCCCCAATTCCCCAGGGGATTATAATACAAACCAGCGGTTGAAAACCTACTCTTCAAATCTAGTGTAGTTAAATTCATGGAGACAGAAAACAGAATGGTGGCATCCAGGGGGTGGGAGGAAGAAGGAATGAGTATAGAGTCATTTGGTTGGTACAGAATTTCAGTTTTGCAAGATGAAGAGTTCTGGAACTGGATGGTGGTGAGGGCTTTGCACAACAATATGAATGTACTTAATTAACACTACTGAATCGTACACTTAGAAATGGTCAAGGTGGTAAACTTTATAAGTATTTCACCACAATTGTTTTTATTGTTGTTGTTTTGGGGGTTTTTGTTGTTTATTTTATGGGAAGGAGAATGGGGAAAGGAGAGAGTGCCACAATTTTCTAAAAGTCATATATATATATATATATATTCTTGCTATGTGGTGCAGGCTAGCCTGGGACTTGTTATATAGCACAGGCTAACCTGGAACTCTTGATCTTCATGCCTCTGCCTCCTGAGTGCTGGGATTATAGGTGTGCACAACCAAGCTCCACTCCTTTTTAAATATTTTGATAACAGTACTTCAACCTGTCATGAAAACCTTCCACTGTTATGAAAACTTAGTTGGAATTATATTAACATTTATGAAGTATTGATAAGTTGCATTCAATTACAGAAATCAGTTTATACCTCCAAAAAGAAGAGGACAGTAAATACTTGAAAGAGTGGGTTAATTTTTCTCATAGTCTGAATCTCATTCCATTCATTTGCTACAAAGTATGTTCTCCATATGCTTACAGGAACAGTAGCACTTCTTACTCCACCCTCACCTGGTCAGGGAGACATGAGTAAAAGCCTTTCAGCTTTGCTCTGCAAGGGTAGCAGAAGAACTCTGATACAATTATTTATTTCAGTTACCTTCAACAGCTTTAAGAACTTTTCCTTTAGGTCGCTCCCAATCAATAAAGAATATATCTATGGTAATCTGGGATATGAGCTTATGCAAAAAATGTAGAGCCTAAGAATGAAATATAATAAAACATGTAAAAAGTGTCAGCATTAAGCCTGCTTATGAAGCCAGTATTCTTTAAGAAACACATTGTAATCACAAGAATACCTAATTTTTTGCTAGCAACTTCAATGAAATTATAATACCATCGAGGGGATCATTAGACATTCATCATATAATCTGGAATCACCAAATTCACAAAAGTGTCATACACCTGTTAATTCACCTTCCCTTTTTCTTGTTTTCCTTAAAGTAGATATATAAAAAAAGGAGACATCTTTCCTCCTCCTGACTTCTTTATGAGTAAAGATATTTTTCAAGTGGTATTTGCTAATCCTAATTAAAACTTTAGGATGCCTTCACTGCCTTTTTTTCTATCTCAGGTACTGAAATTTCTAAATTTTAAAAAATGTGTTGTTGAAACATATCTTTCTCATTCGCCTGAACAGTATGTTTAAACTAAGGCATTCTTCATTGTAGATGTTATTGATCAAAGAATAAAAATTTAACTATGGGATGATAACTCTTCTCAAGGAGCTCCTATTTCAATGGGAAAGGCAGACGCCTACTTAACCATCACAATACAATGGAATGAGATCTACTAAAGGACGTGGAAAGAATCTCACTACATGGGCAGAGAACATTGACGTTGGGGAGGGCTTACCATAGGAAAAAGAGGCGGAAAGGAATACAGAAATAGAGAAAACAACTAAGATTTCAGTATTTTATCCAGAGTTACCTTTTACCTTTAATTAACAGAGACAAAATTCAAGCCAGAAGGCGTTTTGTCTCATTGTGAATGCACCATCAGATTTTAAAGGAGGAAGTTATACACAGAAATATCATTTTATCAAATGTTACAATTTATCATAGTCCAAACATATTTATAGCTTCTTTGAAAAAAATTATTTAAGGCAAATTTTAGAATGAGCTATTATAAATAAAGGAATGTTCTCTGTGTAGAATAATATAATTCATGCCTTCTTTCAAAACCAAGGTAAATTTTGTACCAGAGATTTTGAAATAATTTTTTTTTTTTTCGGTACTGGGGATTGAACCCATGGCCTAGAGCTTGCATGCTTTGCAAGTGCTGGACCACTGAGCTGTATCCTCAGCCCATGTTTTTTTACTTTTTGACACAGGGTCTCGCTAAGTTATGCAGACTGCCTCTGGTTCAAACTTGCAATCCTCCTGCCTCCACCTCCCAAGCCACTGAGATTATAGGTGTGCGCCACCATGCCTGGCAGATTTTGAAAGAATTTTAATTTTAAAGACTTACTAGTTTATTAGGTGTCTGAAATTCAGTAACCTGCCCTTTGAAACTTACCTTTAGAGCAAAAGCACAACCCACATAAGTAACGAAACGTTCTTCCTGAACTGGCATAGGTAACAATACAAAGACAGACTTCTGTGCCTACAATAAAAATTACTTGGTCAAAATAATCACATAGGCTTTTACTAAACAATTTTAGTAAAACAAATAAAGCATAAAAGAGGTAAATAGTGATGTACTCAATAAATGACACACTCAGGGAATGGTAAGTTTAGCATTTGCCTCAATGCTCTTGATCAGAAATACCCCCCAATAAAGATAGTTCCTCTACAAAGAGAGCTTACCAGTTGTTCAGACACTGGCATTTAGGTTAAATTCAGAAATTCACTCACTTTGAAGAAAATAAGCCAATAAAGACCTGTTCCCACTGTGATGATAAAAAACACATTGGCCAGATCTCCAGCATAGTACACCAAGAATTTCATAACTATCTGCAATTTAAAAAAGAATTACAGTTGTTAAAGACTCCACCTATTTACCACTTTTAGAAACACTATTACTTCTAATGCCTGCAGCTATACCACTGCAATGTCCAATTCTGTCATATCTTGGAAGCTAAGCATTGGTGGGCCTGGTTAGTACTGTCTGGGAACACCAGGTACTGTAGGCTTGGGAGAAGGACCTGGCAACCCACTACCCCAAAACAATCAGCCATTGAAAATCCTATGGGTTGCTATGAGTCAGACACCAACTCCACGGCACCTAACAACACCACTTCTAATGGGGCTGAAGTTTAGCTTAGTTGGTAGAGTGCTTGTTCTGTGTACTCTGAGGCCCCAGGTTTGATTCCAGCACTGCAAAATTAATTAATTAATTGACTGATTGATTGATTGGAGAAGGACTTGCCAGCCCACTCCCAAAACAACCAGCCACTGAAAACCCTATGAATAGTAGAGAAGCACTGACCAGGCCAGATAGTGCCAGGCATGGCTCAATGTTGGGAAGTGTTTTATTCTGTTGTACATAGGGTTACTATGCATCAGATCCAACTTGATGGCACCTAACAACAATTACTTCTAATAATATATTGTCCACCTATTTCTCAAACTTGAAGCCTTGTTTCACGCAGCCAGGTGTCACCAGTTATAAAAACCAACTGAGTCCCTATCCTACATATACCTTGGATCCTTAATTTTCATTCCATTCCCAGTAGCCTATCTTCTTTCAATCCTTCTCATCTTTCACTAGCTAAGTGGAAAATGTTTCCAAATTTTCTTAGTTGGGAATCTCCACCCCAAACTATCCTTTATGTTTTCCACTGAGTTAGTTTTCTAACTCAATGTAATTGAGTTTTCTAACTAAATGTAAATTGGATTACATCAATCCCTTTCTTAAAAATATATGACACTTCAATAAAATATAAATTCTTGACCCACAAGGTCCTTCACATCATGGGCCAAAGTTAACTTTTTATTTAGTTCATTTGTCAGTTTTAACCCCTTTACATTTTCATTGCAAATACTTTGTGGAAGAAAATGGGCATTGTTTTATAAAATGGGCACTGTTTTTATCAGTCTTCCCTTTCTATGTCTACCAAACTTTCATGAGTTCCAAGGGCACAGCCAATGTTGCATTTGCTTTCTATCACATTCTCTAGCATCTGGTAGAAAGCCAGGCATTCAGTTGGCCCTCAGTGACTAGTGTGGAATACCAGATAATGTGGCCTAAAATTCCCTTCTCTGGAAAGCCTTTCTTTACTGTCCCCTGCAGTAAATCAGGGCTGGGATTTAGCTCAGTGGGTAGAGCGCTGCGCTGCAGTCTCTGAGGCCCTGAGTTCAATTCCCAGCACCGCAAAAATGGGAGAAGGGCCTGGCAATCCACTCCCAAGACAATCCCGAAGCACTCAGCCATTGAAAACCCTATGAGGGTCGCTATGAGTCGGATACCGACTCGACGGCACCTAACCTAACAACAGTAAATCAAGCCCTCCTCCTCTGATTCCTTAGCACATTGGCTTTGCAGTTAAGAAGATACACTGGTTAAACAAGTTACTATGTAGCTTTTCTCATGCTTTTCATCAGGAAAATGGAAATTACAACTTTAGTTAAGTTGTAAAAATTGAGTAGAAAATTTAATCTCTGCCTCGATTTCATTATGCGAATAATAATAATTCCTAAATTCATAGAACTATTGTAAGGATTAAGCCAATTATACACATAAAGCTTTAAAAAGTGCCTGGCACACAGTAAATATTCAATAAATGTTAGACATTTTTTTAATTTAGAAAGATTAAATGAGAAGCAAAACTATAAAGTTAGTAGAATAACAGTGGAAGAATATCTTTTTGGTGTTGAGATGGGAAGATGTTCATAAACGAGATATTAAAGCACATATAACACAAAATAAATCAGATGTGACAGTGTAAAAATTAAAGTTTCTACAAAATAAGGAGCCACATGGATAAGACTAATAGGTCATATATTTGAAGAAAATATTTCAATATCAATTAATATTTACAAAATATAAACTTCTTTAAATAAACATGAAAAACTGGCAACCTAACAGAAAAATCGGCAAAAGATCTAAATAGGCAGATCACAGAGAGGAAACCTGAAATGATTAAAAAGTATATGAAAAATAATAAGAGAAATGAGAATGAAATCAATAACATTATGCTAATATATTCTAACAGACAGGCAAAAAATGGAAAGATCAGAAAAATATGAAGTGTTGGCTAGGATGCATGGAAATAAGAATTGGCACTGTGGTGGGAATCTAGACTGGCATACAGCACTGTGGGGAAAAAAATCAGGTGTGCATACACTCTATGACCCAGCAAAGCTTACCTTAATTTATGCTAGAAAAATTCCAGGTAAGTTTCTTACTCATTCTCTAGTTTTATCTTATGAGAAGGATCCAGAGTTGTAAAAGATACTAAAAATATACCTTAAAAACTCCTGAAAACATGAAATGGAACAAAAACTCCTCCTGAGATTATACCTGTAAGTCAATCATGGGATTCCCAATGCGCTTCTTCCATCCTGCTGTCTTCAAGAGAGATAATAACACAGCTAGCCCACCCAACACACCCAAAGCAATCTAAAAAAAATAAATAAAAAGGACATTTTAGAATTTATGTAATTCCTTCTATCAGCACGTAAAACACTGTAAAGAAAATAAGAAGTCTTTCAAAAAATGTGGGAGATGGTAGTAAGGACACTGGAACCAAGCTGAAGGAAGTCCAGCAGCCAAATCTGCGGGAATATGAGCAAGAAAATAAACTGTAATGGGTTATAATCATCTAAAATAAATATACATGAGTTTGAATGGATTTAATAATTGAATAAAAAATTGAGCTGGGTGCCATGGTGCACACCTGTAATCCCAGTGGCTCGGGAGGTGAAGGGAGGAGGATTGCAAATTCGAGGCCAGAGGCAGTCTGCATAACTCAGCGAGACCCTGTCTCAAAAAGCAAAAAAATGGGCTGGAGGTGCAGCTCAGTGGTCCAGCAATTGCAGAGCATGCACTTGCAGAGCATGCAAATGCGAGGCCCTGGGTTCAACCCCCAGTACTGCAAATCAATCAATCAATCAATCAATCAATCAGTGAATAAATAAATAAAATAAAAAATAGAATAAAAAATAATGTAGGCAAAGGGAAAGCTTCTCCTTACAGTAAATTTCCAACTCATAAATACAGAAGGAATAAGAGAAATAGAAAAATCATCATCAGGTAAATGTCAGTAATACTTTCTGCAAGAAAGGACCATCACTGGATGCTATAATCAGAGGACAAAAGAATGATGAGAAGCAGGATATTTGCTTAATTTCAAAGTATCTCCCTAAGAGATAGTTATTAATTACAATTGGAAAAATATAGACAAGAACCCTGCAGAAACCATCTTAGCTATATGAACAAAATCAACATCACCAGCAATAAGACATACTGATATCATGTGCCCCTGGATATGATGTATTGAGAAAGGCATGATACCATTCCTGTGGTTTCTTGCCGAAACTGTATGAACTCAATTTTAATATATGAAAATACCAAGCAAAACTAAATCGAGGGCTAAAATAGCTAACAAGTACTCTTTGAAAGTTTTACAGTCATGAAACACAAAATATTACTGAGAAACTCACAGATTGGAGGACACTAAAGAGATGGGACAGCTAAAAGCAACATGAGATCTAGATTGGGTCCTAAAACAGAAAAAGGACAGTGAAAAAAACCTGGGAAATCCAAATATTGTTGTGTAGATTACTTAATGGGATTACTTCAATATTGATTTACTGATTATGAACATTGTACTATGGTTATATTGGGAGAAGGACCTGGCAACCCGCTCCCAATAATCAATCTGCCATTGAAAACCCTATGCACAGCAGAGAAGCACTGACAATAGTGTTTCGTCTGTTGTATGTAGGGTCACTATGAGTCGGATACCGACTCGATGGCACCTAACAACAACAACAACTATGGTTATATGGGATTTTAACATTAGAAGAGGCTGGGGTAAAAGTATATGGCAAATCTATTTTGGCAACTTTCTTATACACCTGAAATGTATATATTTTTAATTAAAAATACAATGTAAATATGTTTTATAAGTTAAAACATACTCACATCTGTCTGGACATAAGCTTCTCCTTGATTCATTTCATATTTGACTGAGAAAGAAACCTGATATTTAAGAGAAAACAAATTTTAGACATACTGAAATTTTTTAACACACATTTAACTACTTTTATTTTAAATATATATTTGTAGATAGATTTTAACCAAAATGCCATATTTTTAAACTATCAATATTACTAGAGTTAACCCTTAATTATACATAAATAGATATGCTTTTTCATAATTATTTGTCTTGCTTTAAATATTTCTCTTGAATACACATGAAAGAAAGAGGGGTTCATTGGTAGCTAAGTTAGGTACATTGACAGCATGGACAGCAGTTCTAGCCATACTAATCACATTTCATTTTCTTTTTTCTTTTCTTTTTTTTGTGGTACTTAGGGGTACTAAGGGCCTTGCATATACTTTGCAAGTGCTCTACTACAGGGCTGCACTCCCAGCCCAGTTTTCATTTTTCATTTTAAGACCGGGTCTGCTTAAGTTATGCAGGCTGCCTCTGGCCTAGAACTTGGATTCTCCTGCCTCCACCTCCTGAGTTGCTGGGATTAGAGGCATGCACCACTATGCCCAGCTGTATTCCATTTTCTAACGGATTTCTGTTTCTGAGAAATACGACTGATCTATGTATCAAGAATTTAGTAACTAGCTAACAACCATATTCTAGGAAGGTAGATCACTCAAAAGTCTGAACAAGAATCTTAGGGATACCATTATATCAAAAGATAAGAGAAAGAAGTGCCAGCAAAAGGTAAGATGACTGTGAGAGGAGCGGCAATTACCTAAGTCTTGTTAAGATCACAGAACATGGAGTTTCAAGAAGGGAGGGGTCAAGAGTACAGTGTCAGAAGTTGCATAGATGTTAAGTTAAAGAAATACAGCTATCATATGCAGAATTGATTGCTGACCTTCATGAAAGAGGTTTTCAAAGAAGTAAAACAACAAGAGACAGGCTGAAAATGATGAAAGTGCAAATGGCTGGGATATGAAGGAAAGATATCCAACGGTAAGATGAGAAGCTGGAATATTGGGAAGAGATTTGATGGGTTGGATGTTTTAGTCTGTTTTTAAAGTGAGCAACCTGAGAATTTTACAAGCAAAGAAAAAGGACTAGCAGAGAGGCAGGAAGAACAGAGAGCTGAAGTAAAACAGGATATTGGTACAATTACTGTAAACAAGTACAGGTAATTAGCTTAGGAAAGGAGGGAACCTTCTTTCCTAGAAAAAGGAACATGAATGGGAACTAAAGAAACAAGCCCCCACATGTCTGTCAGTTTGCTGCACTGTGGGGGCTTGTGTGTTGTGATGAGGCTGAGAGCTCTGCCATGGTAACCTCAGATATGAGCAAGGTTACCCATGGTGGACAGGTTTTCAGCTGAGCTTCCAGCCTAAGACAAACTAGGGAGTAGGACATGGTGAGCCACTCCTGAAACAACTAGCCATTGAAAACCCTATGGATAGCAAAGAAACACTGTCAGATATAGTGCCGGAAAATGAGCCCCACAGGTTGGAAGGCACTCAAAAGAGACTACTGGGGAAGAGTTGCCTCCTCAAAGGAGAGTCTACCATGATGGCGGAAATGGAGTAAAGCCGCAGGGACCTCCATTTGCTGATGTGGGACAACTCAAAATGAGGAGAAACAACGGTAAACATCCATTAATAATTAGAACATGGGATGTATGTAGTATGAATCTAGGTAAATTAGAAATTGTTAAAAGAGAAATGGAGTGCATAAACATTGACATTCTAGGCATCAGTGAGCTAAAATGGACCGGCATAGGCTGTTTTGAGTCAGACAATCATATGGTCTACCATGCTGGGAATGATAAACTAAAGAGAAATGGGGTTGCATTCATCATCAAAAAAGACATGTCAAGATGTGTCCTGAAATACAATGTTGTCAGTGATGGAATAATACCCATACGCCTACAAGGAAGGCCAGTTAATATGACTATTATTCAAATTTATGCACCCACCACTAAGGCCACAAATGAAGAAAGGGAAGGCTTCTATCAGTTTCTGCAATCTGAACTAGATCAAATATGCAATCAAGACATACTGATAATCACTGGTGACTGCAATGCAAAGGTTGGACACAAAGAAGAAGGCTCAGTAGTTGGAAAATATGGTCTTGGTAACAGAAATGAAGCTGGAGATCACATGATAGAATTATGTCAGATCAATGACTTTTCATTACAAATACATTTTTTCAACATCATAAACGGAGACTATACACATGGACTTCACCAGATGGAACAAACAGGAATCAAATTGACTACATATGTGGAAAGAGACGATGGAAAAGCTCTGTACAAAATGTCAAAACAAGACCAGGTGCTGACTGTGGATCAGACCATCAACTTCTCATATGCAAGTTCAAACTAAAGCTGAAGAAAATTAGAATAAGTATACAAGAGCCACGGTATGACCTTGAGTATATCCCACCTGAGTTCAGAGACCACCTCAAAAATAGGTTTACTGCATTAGACACAAATGACAGGAGACCAGAAGAGTTGTGGCATGACATAAAAGATATCATTCAAGAAGGAAGCAAAAAGTTCTTAAAAAGACAAGAAAGAAAGAAAAGACCAAATTACATGTCAAAAGAGACACTGGACCTTTCCCTCGAACGTCCAGCAGCTAAAGCAAAAGGAAGACATGATGAAGTTAAGGAACTAAACAGAAGATTTCAGAAGGCAGCTCGGGAAGACAAAAACAAATATTATAATGACATGGGCAAGGAGCTGGAGGCAGAAAACCAAAGGGGAAGAACATGCTCTATGTTTCTCAAGCTTAAGTAAGTGAAGAAAAAATTCAAGCCTCGAGTGGCAGTAGTGAAAGATTTTACAGGGAAAATATTAAATGATGCAGGAAACATCAAAAGAAGATGGGAAGAATACACAGAGTCATTATACAAGAAAGAATTGGTAGATGACCAACCATTCCAAGAGGTTGCAAATGAAGAGGAACCAATGGTGTTGAAGGACGAAGTGGAAGCTGCCTTGAAAGAACTGGTGAAACACAAGGCTCCAGGAATTGATGGGATACCAACAGAGATGTTTCAACAAACAGATGCAGCACTGGAGGTGTTAACATGTTTATGCCAACAGAATTGGAAACAGCCACTTGGCCAACTGACTGGAAGAGATCCATATTTGCACCTCTTCCCAAAAAAGGGGATCCAACTGAATGTGCAAACTATTGGACAATATCATTAATATCACACACAAGCAAAATTCTACTAAAGATCATTCAGAAGCGACTGTAGCAGTACATAGACAGGGAATTACTGGAAAATCAAGTGGGATTCAGAAGAGGGCAGGGAACCAGGGACATCATTGCTGTTGTCAGGTGGATATTAGCTGAAAGCAGAGAATATCAAAAAGATGTCTATCTATGTTTTATTGACTATGCAAAAGCATTTGATTGTGTGGATCATAACAAATTATGGATAACACTTTGGAAAATGGAAATACCAGAACACCTAATTGTGCTCATGAGAAACCTATACATGAACCAGGAGGCAGTTGTTCGAATAGAACAAGGAAACACTGCGTGGTTTAAAGTTGAGAAAGGTGTGAGTCAGGGCTGTATACTTTCACCCTATCTCTTCAATTTATATGCTGAGCAAATAATCTGAGAAGCTGGGCTTTATGAGGAAGAACGTGGCATCAAGATTGGAGGAAGACTCATTAACAACCTGCATTATGCAGATGACACAACTCTGCTTGCTGAAAGTGAAGAGGATTTAAAACATTTACTGATGAAGATCAAAGATCATAGCCTTCAATATGGGTTACGACTAAACATCAACAAAACAAAAATCCTTATGACTGGGTCAGCACGCAACTTCACAATAAATG
>VMDO01031760.1:0-19736 GCA_007922755.1 Pedetes capensis
ATTAAACTACATCATTATGAAAATTAAACTAAAATATCTTATTTTACAAAGCTGTGAAATATAGAAAGTGCATACCTTACACAATGTCAGTTAAATATGCTAAATGTATATACTCATTTTATTCCCTTATCTTTGTCTTTAGAATAAATTAACTTCATACATTTTCCTTCTCATTATACTGCTTTTCATAAGAGAGAATAATGAGAATACTAATACTAATACACAATGGACTTGAACATTATGGTAGTATATTCCGTACATTGGATGTATTTCAAGCCTATACTTGTTCTCATGTAATTTTGCTATGCTTATAATTTTACTATGCTATTTTAATAATACTGTAAATAGGAACTCAAAAACAAAATAACATGGGGGAGGTCAATCTTTCTATTTTTAGCTCATATTACAGCACAAAGTACAATAAATAAAAAGTTTCCACATGGATGTTATAAATATATTAGTTGTAGGTTAAAATTGTATGATAATATTCAATACAATTATCATAATGAAGGATACTCAGACTTTAAGGTATAATGAAATATTAAAATTATAATATAAGAAGAATCTACATCCTAACATACAAAAATGGACTAATATGTAAATACATAAGAAGCACGGCAAGGATATGAGACATTTTTGCATAACATTTCACAGAGTTATGAATTTCAGAAAAAAATTAGTACAGATAATGTATTCCAACTTTACTTAATATAGCTCAGCATTTGTAGAAATGTAATGTGTATATCACTTTTGGTTCAACATTTTCTCACCTGTATACCACTACAACAAACAATTTTTGTATTATATGTTAAGTGCACTCTAAATTAATTTTTCAGATGATTTGAATATACTCTATAATATAAAGATGGAGTACAATAACATCAATTCATTTCTATGACTAATAAGATTCATTTTCATTTTTCAGTATTAAAGAAGTATTGTTGAACTCAGGGCCTGGCACATGCTAAGGAAATTCTCTACCAATGAGCCATACTCTACCTTTTTTTTAGTTTTTATTTTGATACAAGATCTCACTAAGTTACACATGCTGTCTCTGGCCTTTAGTTTTCTGATTGTCTTCCCTCAGTCTCTCAAGTCCATGGAATTAGAAGCATGCACCATTGTGCCAATTTCAGATTCATACTTCCTAAATTAACATTTTAATAAATTTTAACCCAATAATCAGGCTGTACCAGAAATAGAGATGATGAAAACAAAGGGAAAGAAGAAATAATTGGTGTATACACATAATTATTATACTTCTAAGCTTCAAAATTACGGAGTACAGATATATGTGACTTATTGTAATAGTTGTATACAGTTTCACTGACATTTGACAAATAAGATATGGCCAATGATCAAATAAATGCATTATCTCAAAGTGTATCCCGAAGTCATCAATGTCCACAGTAATTCTAGCATAGGGTATCTAATCATAAACCTTCCAATCATTTCAACATTGAAAGGATCAGATGGTAAAGATACTGACAAAGAAAAGATAAATCTATTAATAATAAATGAAATATTATTTTGAAATATGCTTACTATCATATATATCACTTCCAAGGTAACATAAAGTAAAATTTCAAAAGAATTTTCAAAGACTGAAGTATATAAAATGTCTCTGATAATTGCAATTTGTTGTAGGAGAAATAATAAACATTTTAGAATTCTGAGAGAGGAATAAAGAGCTTATATTGTATTTAAAATTATTTTCTGTTGATTTGTTCACATTATTTCACGTGTTGTTCAAAATCTTTTCCTCTTCTTTTTGACTTAAATACTCTTTGCTTGATGTATCTCCAAGTTGTGATATTTCCTTTTTAATATGTGTTATTTCTTTGTTAATATGTGTTATTTCTTTGTCAATATTCTTTGGCAATTACATTAATCCTTCCCTGAACTTATTCTTGATTTTTTTAAAAACACTACTTCCATATATATTATTTAGGGATAAAATTTTCTATATGCATTCTTTTTTCAACATTTATTATGCATTTATTTATTGAGTAACCAATATACTCTTTGCTTAATACTGAAACTATTTGTTTTAATAATACAATTCAGGTACTTTCCAACTGAGTTTGAAATGCTGTTTCTGTTGACATAGTTCTAAACTCTTCAAATATCTTTATTACTTTTCTGTTCATTTTATGTTTAGAGATACATATTGAAATTAAAATGAAATAGTGTTAGTTGTTGTTGTTGTTGTTGTTAGGTGCTGTCGAGTCAGTATCTGACTCATAGCAACCCTCATAGGGTTTTCAATGTCTAACTGTTTGAGGATTGCCTTGGGAGTGGATTGCTGGGTCCTTCTCCCATTTTTCAGTGTTGGGAATTGAACTCAGGACCTCAGAGACTGCAGCGCAGCGCTCTACCAACTGAGCTAAATCCCAGCCTAGTGTTAGTAGGTAAATATAAAATAAATTGATAAAAACAGCAATACAGAGATATGTATATATAAAAAGACACATGATTTTATAAAATCACATTTAATTTTAATACTTACAAAGTATTAGAAAATAGATTATATCTTACTAATGGATTTGCTTGTTGAAATTTTTAGTAATCCCATTTTGATTCAGTGTTATATCCTGTGTGCACATGCTTCTATCTGCAATTCCAACAATATCAAAATGTCTGGGTTTTTTTTGTGTGTGTGTACACACATGATAGCAAATACTATTCTAAGGTCACAAAAACAATATTATATTTTCATTAGAAATATGGAGCCATGGCATATTCTCATTATTAAAATTCCCCTTGACCAGAAGACCCATACTGAATATTAAGATGACAAATACACAAATTTAACCTCGTTTTAATTTATATAGAGATTTATATATCACTTAAGCATTTATGCTTAATTTCTTCTATCAACCCCTGTATTTATCATGTTCATATGAAATGTATCTTGTGTTTAAGTGTGTTCATTCTTAAAGATATATACATTTTGACCAATAATTTTACAGGTAATTATCTCACACAATATGGATCCAGTGGCTCCATATTTTGTGAAACTTGTGTATCTAGTATATAGAGATTCAGTTTTTGTATTTTGTGAAACTTCATATATCTTTCTTCATTTTAATCATTCTCCTCAGTGGCAGTTAGTATAGAATTGTGGAATTAATTTGAACTGCTTCTTGAACAATGATGTTGAACTCTTTTTCTATATTTATTTCTTCAGGGTTTTGTTGAGACTGCATTTTCTGAATTTTTCTTTATTTGATATATATAATAGAATAAATTTTCTCTTAAAATATTCACTTTTAAATACATTCCTTTTTTAGCTTTTCACAAAATCTATTCCAATTTATGGTGATAACCTCTAATGTTTTCTTCTAAGATATCTCATTTACCATTCAAATGTAGATGCATGATCGATTTGGAACTCATTTTTTGTTTCTTTATTACCTTCCTTTAAACAGTACCATTTATAAATACACTGTCTTTTCTCCATTATATAAAATAGTCAACCTTGGCATATGCCAAGCGACTATCTCTGAGTCGGTCTGTTTTAAAATTCTCTACTTAGTTCTTGGGCTTCTGTCTTTTAGTTAGAACCAAGTTATTATAGTTATTATAACTTTATATTTGCTCCTGGGATATCTGGAAATATACATTGTTCAATTTTAATCTTTTAATTCAATATTCCTATATCATTGTTTTCTCTTTTGGCATTAAATGTTAGAACCAATTTGTCAATCTTTAAATAAAATATTGCTGCATAGGTCAATATCTTTCATAAACATACATGAGATATTAGCTGATCAAATGAAACAATGTATAAAAGTAATGATACATCACTATCAAATGGAACTTATTTCAAATATACAAGCCTAATTCAATATTTGAAATTTGATTATTGTAATCACTCATATAAACAATCCGAAGAAGAAAAAATCACATGACTATGGCAAAAGGTGAAGAAAAATAGTTGACATAATTCAATATGATTTATGATAAAAAGGAAACCTCAGTGAGCTAGGTATAAACTTTAATTTTCTCAACTTGATAAAAAAAAATCTCCAGAAAGTGTCATCTTACATCATATTTAGTGATGAGAAGCTTGAACTTTTCTTGTTGAGATCAGAAACAAATCACTTCTCACCAGTGCTTTTCAAAACTGTACTCAAAGTCTCAGCTAATGCAATAAGACAAAAAAATTAAATACATGAAAAGCATTTCTTTTATTTATACATAACATATTTGTCTATATATAAAACTCAAATGAGTTATCAAAAGAAAACTCCTGGAGATAAGTTATTATACCATGGATAATTGTTAATATATAAGTTATTATGCCATGGATAAATTGTTAATATATAAAAGTCAGTATTTCCACCAGCATGGTGATACATGCCTATAATCCCAGAGACTCAGGATGCAGAGGCAGGAGGATCAAAAGTTCAAGACCAGAGGCATTCTGCATAATTTAGCAAGACAGTAAAAAAAAAAAAAAAGAGCTGGGGTGCAGCTCAGTGGTCCAGCCATTGCAAAGCATGCAAGCAAGAGGCCCTGGGTTCAAACCCCAGTACCACAAAAAAGGTCAATATTTCCTATATATTGGCAAATCATGTGGAATTCAATCTTAAGTAGCTTTATCATTTACATTAGCAATTAAATAATAAGTACTTAGGCATAAATTTTGAAAAAATTCATTTGACCTATAGGTGAAAACTTATGAAACTCATATGAAATATATCAAAGAACTCAATAAAAGTGAGATATTCTAAGAATCATCAGAGCTAGCCTTGAGTGGAGGATTGACTACAGCGACCACACACATAGTAGTTATAGTTCCAAGAAAAGTAGCCAGAATGAGCAAGTGGATGACAAGTCAAGACTGTAGAATGAAGAATTCTGGTTAAGATGGCTGAATAAAAACAGTGTCCATGTGACCTGTAGGAAACAAAGAAGAAAGAAGAGAAGTAGAGGACTTTGTTCTGACCCCTGTCTATGTGATACTGGGGATCAAGCTCTCAAAAAGAGAGGGCTTACCAATGGAAGCCACAAATAAACAAAGAAGAGATATTTATCTTAACAGATACCCATGTCCCAACTTAGAATTAAAAGAAAAATGATAAAGCAAGATAACAAACATGCACAAATGACCATAACCTTACAATAAGTGAAACCAAACATATGAAAAGGCTTGAATGCCAGATAAAGAATTCAAGCCGACTTATAAAAATAAGTGATCTCAAAGACAAAACAAATAACAGATGAATATCATTCCAATATCTGACATAAAAATATCTAACTTAGGAGAAAAACTCAGCAAAAAGAAAAATGAGATCTTTAAAAAGTCAAACAGAAGTGTTGGATTTGACAAAACACAGTAAATTAATAAAAATCACAGTAGAAAGTAACACAGACTGGATCAAGTAGAAGAAAGAATATCAGGGACAGAAGGCAAAATCAAAGCTCTAATACACTTAGACACCAATAAAGAGAAAAGAAAAGATGTAACCATAATTTCCAAGACGGGTGGGACAAAAATAAGGAAACATAATCCAAGAATCCATAGTACATGAGGAATCAGTATCACTCTGACACTAAAACCAGATAAGGACACAGCAATAAAGGAAATTATAGACCAGTTTCTCTTATGAACATTGATACAAAAATCCTCAATAAAATACTTACAAACTTGAATAAAGTTCTTGAACATATAAATAAAATTCTTGAATACACCAGCACACAAAATGGATCATACATCATGACCATGATAGTTTCATTCCACAGATGCAAGACTGTTCCAACATAACCAAAACAAAAAATGTAATACTAAACATCAGTAGACTCAGAGACAAAAAGCACATGACCAATACAATAGATGCAGAACATCTTTAGCATAGTTTCGCATCCCTTCAGGATAAAAGCTCTGAAGAACCTAGGAATAGACATGAATATATCCCAATATCATAAGTCTATATATGAAAATATCTATAGTCAACATTATACAAAATAGGAAAAATCCTGAAAACATTCTCTCTAAAATCAGGGAAAAGACAAGGGTGTTCACTATTTCTAGTCTTATTCTATGTAGTGATCAAAGTTCTAAGCTGAGCAATAAAAGTTCCCTCAGCAAAGGAGGAGGATATAACATCAACATTCAAAATTCAATGGCATTCCTGTTTGCCATTAGTGAACAGTTGGATAAAGAATAAAGTCAACAATCCTATTCACAATAACCCCCTACTTAAAAAAAAAAAAAAGATTTAGTCTAACCAAGGAATTTTGTTACATGTAAAGAATCATGATGAAATGTAAGTGATGGCTTTACCAAGGTTTCCCTTCTTAATTTATTTTTATATATTTTTATATTTTTATTTTTTGTGGTACTGAGGGTTGAACCCAGGGTCGCATGCTTGCATGCTCTGCAACTGCTGGACCACTGAGTTGTACCCCATTAACCCATTTTTTAAAAATTTTTATTTTTACTTTTTGAGACAGGGTCTCACTAAATTACACATTCTCCCTCTGGACTCGAACTCTCTATCCTCCTGCCTCTGCCTCCTGAGTCACTGGGATTATAGGTATGCCCCACCATTCCCAGCTCGTTTCTTTATTTTTACCTGTATACAAGTATTTATGTCAGTTAAAACTAACAGCATGAAAAATGTGGAGGGTGGAATGATTAAAGAATGATACCGCCACAGTTACCATTTAAAAAACTATAGAGAAAAATGCAAATTGTACATATGAAAGATACAAAATATAACAGAAATATTCTTATTTTATGCCCTTAGTTATTTGCACTAAAAGCTAGTCAATTTCTACTTATCCTTTGGTTCAATGAAGCATACAGGGCCATGAGTAAGTTGATTTCAATTCCTTAAATAGCAGATGTCTTTATATAGAAAGGCACCTGTCATATCCTGAATCAGAGACAATGTATGTGAAATTGCCCTCAGAGTAGCACAAGTAAGATTTCTTTATTACCACAATTTTGAAACAAGTACATATTTTTAACACCATTTTATTCACCCTTCAATTCACTTTAGGTAAACTTCATTTCTAAATATCTGAGGATAATTCAAGAACAAAAATATAAAGTTATCTCTAATTTGAAAGAATCAATTACTTCAGGAAACATAATTTGTAATAAATTATTATATTAATTGCTATAGTAATGAGTTAGGGAAATATAATAACATTTACTGAATGTTTCTCAGCTCCTATTTTCTAGATCTAAATTCTACTCCAAGCTATTTATAATAGAAATTTTCATTAAAATTAGTGATGGTTACAGATGGGTGTCTAAGGGAGAATTTTGCCTCTGGTCTTTCCAAGCATTGTGCTTATAAAGAATGCTTCTAATAATTCAAATGAAGCTCATTAACTAATTAGTGTAAAGAAACTGAACAGAATCCCTGACCGCCTTTGGTTGAACTGAGCTATAATCTCAAACAGAACATCAATAAATTCTTCATGGTAGATAAATATAGAGGAGCAGAAAAACTCCACAAAGAGATGCCATTGAAAAAGCCTGTGGTTTTATTATGCCCTGTTTTTATAACCACAGCTTTAAGACATTCACTCTAGATCCATTTTTACTTTGTACAAAAAGCAATAATGCACTTTCCAGTTCAGCACACCTGTTGATGACTTTGTAATCATGAATCAATAACATGGCCAGAGGGGACATGCATGGTGTTACCACTGTTATATAATTATCTTTATGTCCTTAATTTCACTGGCTTGTACATAGTATTCCCATTGTGTTACACAGCCTAAAGTGTCACAATCTAAATAACTAAATATGTCTGTGAGCACTTGCTTTCCCTCCTTTTATTTAAGTAAAGGGACACTTCACATTCTCATCTCTGAAAAGGCTGTGTATTTTGAATTGGACTACTAGCATATAACAAATATCAATATAAGAATTTTTTGTGACTACACTTGGTACATAAGTGGTTAAGAAATGATATCTATGTCTCCTATGATTTAAAAATTATTTTATTTTCAAACATTTTCAGATCAGACATCAGGCTATATTCTGCTAGCAGTAAAGAATACATTCAAAAGATATGACTTAAGTTTTAAGTTTTTTTTTTCTAGTACTGAAGGGTTGAATCCAGGGCCTCACACATGATAGGCAAGTGTTCTACCACAGAGGTACACCCAAGCCCCCATTTTATTGTTTATTTTAAGACAGGGTCTCACTAAGTTGGGCATGAGCCTCTGACCTTGAATTCTGTGCCTCAGCCTCCTGAGTGGCTGGGATTATAGCAGTGCGTCATGGTGCCAGGCTTATGATTTCAGTTTTTAATGAATGTTAAAAATCTTATCAGAAGTCAAATGCTTGTTAAATCATTCTCTGGCCATAGTTCTAGACATAAAGTGGGAGAATCACAATAATTAAGAAGATAGAACTTTATATCAAACTGTCAATTATTTTGTTAAATCAAGGATGCCAACACAAACTATTTCTAAGAAAATCTGAAATATCCATACTGCACATCTTCACTCAGTACTATTCAAAACTATAATAGGCATTCTTTTTATCTCAATTGATATAATTTATTTTCATATATGTGAACATAAGATTTATTAATATATACAGTGATGAACTAACTGGACTGACAACTATAAGTGTATATGAAAAATCTCATTACCTGTCAAAAATATCACATACTCATTCAAGTAAATAAATTTTCTGGGTGAGGAAATTGACATATAAGCTTCCAATGATATAGATAATATCTAAAGATATTAAAAATACATGTTTTAATCATACATATTTCTAACTCATACCTATATACATGAACATAAACTAAGCTTACTTTATAATTGTAATTATTTCAGGATGAATCTTTTTAAAGATGAACAAAATAAAATTGAAAAAATGTGATATCTAAAAGCAAAATTAGATAGCAGATTAAGTATTTACAATGGTGTAAATAATATATGATAATCTAGTTCACCAAATGTTAGGTAAAGCTTTTGAATTAAAAATTTGAAAGCTAATTTAGACAGAAACAATTTTAATATAATATTAACTAAAGCTAGTTAAATTCTATGAATTTGTATTTAATATAATTGTTGTTGTTGTTGTTAGATGCCTTGCAGTCATGTCCAACTCATAGCAACGCTCATAGGGTTTTCAATGTCTGATTCTTTCAGGATTGCTGTGGGAGCGGATTGCCACATCCTTCTCCCATTTTTGCAGTGGTGGGAATCAAAGCTAGAACCTCAGAGACTGCAGAACAGCTCTCTACCAACTGAGCTAGCCCCTTAATATAATTAGAATCTGAAAAACTGCTTAATTTAATTCCAGTTAGAGACATTTGGAAGACTGGCTATTGCAAGTATTCAAAAAATATCTAAAGGATTCAGAGGAACCTAAACAATAACATCCCAGGAATGACAAGAACCAGTATACCTCTAATACAACAATTGCTGGGCCACAGATTATTTATCATTCTATTTTTGCAAAAATTATATTCTACCTACATATCTCTTTCTGTCGTCTTACCAAATGATATAATTTACTCAAGTCCTAATTAAAAATTCAGTGCAGATAAATGATTGCACTTAGCTCATTTATTAGAGGCAAGATAATTACTAGAAAGTTTACAAATGTTATTCTTACTTACAAAGGTAATGAATCCTCCAGTTACTGTGAGTAGACAGCTATGGGTAAAGTTATGCATTGTTGTTGTTAGGTGCATCCAATCACATCCAACTCATAGTGACCTTCCTAAGGTTTTCAGTGGTTAGCAGAGGTTTGGCTTGACAATGATTTTCTAAGAAAGGGGTATGACAAGAAAAACTAGGATACATTCCACCCCAACATTTTATAAAATTCCTCAAATGAGAACTTATGCAGACATTTTGGAACCTTGGTAATGGACGTGATTTTGGCATAGTAATTTCAGTGAATGCTATATTACTGTTTGGATATCCTCTCCTACCATTTTAATATCCTCTTCATCTTTCACAGAGACGACATAGTAACTAATGAAAATTACCTTTAAGTCTGTAAACATTGCTTTATTATTTCTGCATTACAATTGTTGTTGCTGTTAGGTGCCGCCGAGTCAGTATCTGACTCATAGCGACCCTCATAGGGTTTTCAATGGCTGCCTATTTCGGGATTGCCTTGGGAGTGGATTGCCAGGTCCTTCTCCCATTTTTGCTGTGCTGGGAATTGAACTGTGGACCTCAGAGACTGCAGCGCGGCGCTCTACCAACTGAGCTAAATCCCAGCCTTCATTACAATTATTCTCATCCATATAATAAAGGTTGTCCTTGGTACAAACACATAAATCTCATAGTCATAATATTAGGAGACATTTTTATCACATATGATGTCCTTGACATCATGGGTGCTCATGATAAGAAATTCTCTAGTTCAAGAGTTAAGCCTCACTCAAATGTTTGCTGATTCTTACTTAAATATTAGTCATTGAAATTTCTGTGGTGAGTCACCTAGATAGTGATAAGTGAAGTGCTGAAACTCCTTTGGACCCTAAAACCAAGGAGAAGAGAAGTGAAAAGGAGAGTCATGAAAATAAAGCTCTCCTAAGAAAATCAGTAGTGTTTGGTTATAGGAAATAGCAAGATGTTAATTTAGAGGGGAAAAATCCTTGTGAATCCACACCCTAACCTTATTGTTGTCAATCTCACCAGTGTCCTTCAAAGAATCTCGAATTGCAAGTGGCAATTGAAAGCTCAACAAACAGGAAGCCTATAGATACAGCAATTCATAATAACTTCTCAGGCACTTCAAAATGGGTGAACATAATTTACAGCTTTTGCACTGGGAAAAGCTTCTGCAAAAGACCTCTTTAAAGTGTTGAAAAGTAAAGATGCCATATTGAAGACAACAGTGTGCCTGACTCATGCCATGGTATTTTCAGTCACATCATTTGTTTGTGAAAGCTGAACATTGACTAAGGGAAATGAAAAGAATTGATGCTTTTGAATTATGGTGCTGGAGATGAATATTGAATATACCATTCACTGATGAAAGAACCAACAGATCTGTCCTAGATGAAATGCAACAAGAGTACTCCTTGGAAGCAAGAATGGCTAGATTATATATTACATATTTGGGGAATGTTCTCAGTGCAGACCATTCCCTGACGCAGTACATCATGTTTGGGAGAGTAGGGGATCCGTGGAGAATAGGAAGACCCTCAACTAGATGTATTGGCACAATGGCTGCAACAATGGGCTTAAACATAAAAAAAAATCATGTGCCTGACATGGTGTCTTGAAGTGTTTTGCTCTGCTGTACATAGGGTCACTATGAGTTGAACTCATCAACTCAATGGCATCTAACAATAACAATATACTATTACTAAGATTTCTGAAGACATGCCTAGTTCCTTTTAAGATTCTTCTAGAAGATGCCACCTTGACATATACTTATAATCCCAACAACTCAGGAGAGTGAGGCAGGAGAATTCCAATTATAAACCCAGAGGTGGCCTGTGCAATTCAGCAAGACCCTGTCTCAAAATAAAGAAATAAATAAGTAAATAAGAGAGCTACGGGTGCAACTCAGTTATAAAGTACTTTCCTAGTGGACACAAAGTCTTGGGCTCAAACCCCCGGTACTGCAAAAAATAAGTAGATAAATAAATATACATAAATAAATAAATCTTCTGGAATATATATATACATTGCATCTCATGTGAAAAAATATCACATCTTCTATTTTGATACTATTATATTTCTTTTGCACTATGCTACTCATCACTGAGGATTATTACTCAAATTTAGCTTCCTTTCATCTGGCATATTTTCAAGAATAATTTTTGAAAATGTTGTATCTATTAGTTCATAACATGATAGGAAATAAAATATACTCAGATACAAAAAATGACTAAGATTGGATGAATTTATTATTTATAAAGTTGTGGACTGGGTGAAGCACCCAGGGAATAGTAACAACAATAGTATTAACATGCCAGTGATGGAAAACAAATCATCAAACCCACTTTGTGTGAAAATTTAAAATTATGAAGGAGGAAACATTGTGAGAGTTGTAGTTGTGTACATAATAATGGTACTCAAAGATATGTAAGCAGAGGGAGGAATACAGGAGCATTTACCATGATCTTACTCTCCTTCTACCCCTTGAATTCTTCTGGTGCTCAAATTAGCCAAGACCAAAAAGAACTTACCCAGTAAGAAACCCTGATGGGTAGATTTCCAGGCAAAGATGAAGGCAGTAATAGGAAGAAAATCTATACCCTCAAGGAGAAAATTTGTAAGTCTTCACAATGCTGAAATATGTCTTTTCTTTTAAAATATATTAATTATAACATTATTGAATATAGGATTTTTGTCTCCAATGTTGCTTACCTTTCTGATTATCATGTAGTGGAAATCCTCTTTTACTTTCTATGTAGTATGTTCTTGGGAATTTTTATGTAATTTTTTAAGTTATTCTTAAAATACAGAAATTTCAGTTCTATATAACTTTAATATTGACAAGAGTTTAATGAGCATCTTTCATCATATATACACACACATATATATGTATATATGCACACAAATATACATATATACTTACACACACACACACACACACACACACACACACACACACACGTATGTGTTGGCCTGTGATTTAGCTCAATTGGTAGAGCAACTCTCTACAGTCTCTGAGGTCCCAAGTTTGATTCCCAGCACCACAAAGATGGGAGAAGGACATGGCAATCCACTCCTGAGGCAATTCCAAAAATCAATCAGCCATTGAAAACCCTAGGCATTTTTTAATTATTTAAATATTTATTATAACAGCATTTGCATTTTTTTACTATGTGATGAGAAAAGTCCTAAGCATTGGATTTGAAAGGTGAATAAGAAATAGAAAAACTTCCCTTAAAAAATATGGTTTAATGAAGGAAATGGCAAGCAATAATGATCCAATGCAGGACTAATAATGATAGAAAAAAACATAAGGATTATTAAAAGACAGAGGAGGAACACCTAGTCTTTCATGATACACAGAAAGCTGCCAAAATGAGAGCTGTGCCTTGTCTGGAAGAATAAACAGGAATTTGGCAAGTAAGGAGGAAGTGTGTGTAGGGCATTCTGGGCAGGAGGACAAACGTGGATAAAGATGCCCAAGTAGGAATTTCAGGCCATACATGAGAAAATAGGACCAGTTTAATGTTGCAGAAATAAGAAATGCAAGACAGGAAGTGGTGAGATGAAGTTAGATCGTACATAGAGGCTATATCAAACTTGTAGTACATGTTCAGAAGTTTGGATTAAAAAAACACACATGTATATAAAGACTTATAGTGATCGTGCATTAACTGTATTTATCAATGTTATTTTGTATGATATTTCACACATGCATTTAGCATTCACTAAACAGATCCTTGCAATGGGCATTTGTCATTTGAATTGATAAAACCTTTTCACAGGTTTTCATCTTATGGGTTTAATAGGGGAGAAGAAAATTTCCTCTCCTTAAAAGTAATGACAAGACAATCTTTAATTTTTTCAGCATCTTCACTCTTAGGGCAAAAAATTGCATTATTTTCAAAACTTCTTGAATTTTAAATCAGAAGCTAAGTTTATCATGAATCTAAACCCTATAGGGAGCCTCTTTTAATGACAGTAAATTGCTCATTCTGATGTTCTTATCAAAACAAATGTTAGACATGATTTAGGGAAACTTTTCCTGGGTTCTCATTGCTGAGATATTTTAACATTTTATTTTGAAATAAGTTTAAACTTACAAAAAATATGAAGAAATATTTTCATCATTTCCTTCACTCAACTTTTTCTGATCATAAAGTCTTATACAACCATGGGAAAAATTATCAAAGTTTAGGATTATTATAGTACTCTTAAACAGCAGACTTTATTCAGATTACCTTAGTCTATCCACACATGTCTTTTTCCTTTTTCTATATTTTTTTCCTATTTTAGAATAGAATGCAGAATCTCACATTATACTTGTGATTGTTGTGGATTGAGTCTTTTTGTTATTAATTCTGTGGTAGTTCATTTTTCTTTCCTTGTCTTTCTTTGTCTTTCATGAATACTCTTAACAACTTTAGTATGTATTGTTTATGAATTTTGAAGAATATCTATTAGGTTGGATTTTTCTGATATTTTCTCAAAATTAAAGTACTTGTTTTTAAGAACAATGCTATACAAGTGAAAAGTTATTTCTTCATATTATATCACAGATTTCACAATATCAACATCAGCTAACTCATGATGTCAATATGACAATAACAGTGAAGTAAATCCTTAAGATGGCATTTGCTAGGTTATTTCAAAGGAATATTACAATTTACCATTTGTAATTAGTAATTATTTGGGGGCTTAAACTTTATGGTTCTGCATAGGTCTTGTTGTTCTTTAAACCTTTACTACTAATATTATTTAGATTTAATTTCTTCAGTGCATCTTGACTGCAACTATTATTGCTGCAGTGTAATTATGCTGATATTTTCCTTCATTTATTTTTACTCTTATTAATTAGAATTGTTCAAACAGATGCTCATTCTTTCCTATTTGTTTGCATACTTAATCACTTATTAATAATAACATAGAGTCATGCATATTTATTTTCCTGGATTATAACAGAATATTATTATTTGTTTTATTCCTCAAATCACCACTCTGTCCATTGAGAGGGCTTCTAGGTTGGCCTCTATCCGTGCATACTGTGCCAATATCCATGCATGGAGTACTTCCTTACTCTCACATTATTTGTTGTTTTAAGCTCATCTATTATTTCCACTGGCTGAAGCTTTAAATCAGAAAATTTTACGGCCGGGTGTGGTGGCGCACGCCTGTAATCCCAATGGCTTGGGAGGTGGAGGCAGGAGGATCGCAAGTTCGAGACCAGAGGCAGTCTGTGTAATTTAGGGAGACCCTGTTTCAAAAAGTAAAAAGAAAAATGGGCTGGGGGTGCAGCTCAGTGGTCCAACATTTGCAGAGCATGCAGATGCGAGGCCCTAGGTTCAACCCCCAGTACCACAAAAAAAAAAAAAAAAAAAGAAAGAAAGAAAATATTACAAAGAATCCTTAGGTTCATACATACATATTTATGTAGCATATACTACATATATATAAATAGATAGATAGATATAGATATAGATATAGTACACATGAGTACTTCTGTCTTCCATCCAGTAGTATAGGTTCTGTCCTTGAACTAGTGTTTCTGATAATGGAAAGTCTATTTTTTCTTTTTTTAAACTATTTATTTTGTTATTTATTATATATGTGAAATAGTTTTAAAACAGCAGGATACTATAGCTGAGAAACAAATATATCAACTTGAGTCTGGTGTTTGTGATTTATAATTCTAGACATTTTTCCAACAACTATTTTAGGTACATGGAACAAATGTCAATATGTTGAATTTAATTTCTATTGTGTTCAATGTAATTACATATTAAGCTCACTTGAGGCTTAATTTTTGACTTACACATATCTTAAAGTATTAATATCTTTAAGTATTTGGAGGACTTCAAGGTATCTTTTGTTATTTTCCTCTAGTTTTATTTTTTGTGTCTTGAATTTACATTTAATAATATGTAATTACTTCAGAACCCTTTTTACAAAAGTTCCTGTTCCCCTCCCTTAATTCTATGTCATAAAGGATATTTTCTAAGAAATTCCTGAATATTTACAATAAATTTCCAGGGGGGTTAATGCAGGAAAATCCAAGGATTTTGGAATCTTTATATTTGTTGCTCCTAGAGGATTTTAAAATTCTTCATTTATCATCAAATTTAAGAAAGAAAATTAAAAGGATGAAATAAACTGTTAATCTCCAATGGTGTCATGAACAAATGGCTTTTTTTTTTTTTTTTCAGTACTGGGGGTTGAACCAAGGCTTTCATGCTTGCATGCTTTGCAAGTGCTGTAGCACTGGGCTGCACCCCTAGCCCATTTTTTTTTAACTTTTTGAGACAGGGTCTTGCTAAATGACACAGACTGTGCTGGTCTTGAACTTGCAATCCTCCTGCCTTTGCTTCCCGGGTCTCTAGGATTACAGGCATGCAGCTATGAATGGATATTAAAGGTAAGAAGATGTTATTGGACAACTTGATTAATGATTACAAGCATTACGTTTTGGCTTTGTGTAGAAATTTTACCTGACTCTCTTACCTAGAGTCAGAGTCAACAAATTTAGCCAAATTTGTTGTTGTTGTTGTTGTTGTTGTTGTTGTTTGTCTCAGAATAATTGTGCTTCTGGAAACATAATGCTGCCACAAAGTGGGAATCAATATTGACAACTATGAGTTGTGGCTTTTAATAGCAATAATTGTTATGTGTTGCAGCCTATTGATAATATAGGGATTTTCATATCAAGAATATTAAGTAAGTAATATGCTAAAGTTAAGAACAAACCTCATAGGAGAGAAAATCAATGTCAAGGATGATTAAGACCTAAGGACAAGATGGTTCTTTGAGGCAGGGTAATCTGTTAGGTCTGCACATACCTGTCAGTGGGAAAAACATGCTCTGTTCTACTCAAGCTTAAGGACGTGAAGAAAAACAATTCAAGACTCAAGTGGCAATAGTGAGGGATTCTATAAGGAAAATATTAAATGATGCAGGAACCACCAAAAGAAGATGGAAAGAACACAGAAGAATTACATCAAAAAGAATTGGTAGATAACCAACCATTCCAAAATGTTGCATATGATCAGGAACAAATGGTATTGAAGGATGAAGTGGAAGCTGTCTCGAAGGAATTGGTGAAACACAAGGTTGAAGGAATAGATGGGATACTAACAGAGATGTTTTAACAAGCAAATGTAACACTAGATATGCTAACATGTTTCTGCCAAGAGATGTAGAAAACAACTACCTGGCCAACTGACTGGAAGAGGTCCACATTTGGGTCTATTCCCAAGAAAAGGGATCCAGCTTAATGTGGAAACTATGGTATGTTATCATTAACATAACACACAAGCAAAATTTTACTAAAGATCATTTAAAAGCAAAAGTAGCAGTATGTAGACAGGAATTGCCAGAAAATCAAGCCAGATTCAGAAGAGGGTGTGGAAACAAAGACATCATTGCTGATGTCAGATGAATATTATCCAAGAGAAGAGAATAACACAAAGTTGTCTATCTATGTTTTATTCACTATGCAAAAGCATTTGACTGTGTGGAATATAACATATTATGGATAATACCACAAAGAATGGGAATACAAAACAATGTAATTGTACTCATGAAGAACCTGTACATGGACCAGGAGGCAGTTGTTCAAACAGAACAGCTAAGTACTACTTGGTTTAAAGTCAAGAAACATGTGTGTTAGGACTGTATGTTTTCACTATATCTCTTCAATTTCTATGTTGAGTAAATAATCCAAGAAGCTGGTCTTTATGAAGAAGAACATGGCACCATGATTGGAGGAAGACTTGTTAACAACCTGCCTTACACAGATGACACAACTCTCCTTGCAGAAAGAAATGAAGATTTGAAACATTTACTGATGAGGATCAAACAACACATCCTTCCATGTGGATTGTGCATCAACATCAACATAACTAAAATCCTTACAACTAAGTCAGTAGACAACTTCATGATAGAGAAAAGATTGAAGTTGTCTAAGATTTTGCTTTGCTTGATCCTATAGTCAACATACATGGAAGTGGCAGATGAGAAATCAAAAAATGCATTGCATTAGGAAAAGCTACAGCAAAAGACTTCTTTAAAGTATTGAAAACAAAGGACATGCTTTTGTAGATGAAGGTGCACTTAACTTGTGCCATGCAGTTAACTTGCAGTCACATTATATGATTGTAAAAGCTATACATTGAATAAGGGCACAGGAGAGCAATTGATGCTTTTGAATTATTGTGCTCAAGATGAATATTGAATATACAATGGATGGCCAAAGAACCAACAAATCTGTCCTAGAGTTGGAACCAGAGTGTTCCCTGGAAGCAAGGATGACTAGAATGCATTTCACATATTTTTGATATGTAGTCAGGAGGAATTAATCCCTGGAGAAGCACATAATGTTTGGGATAGAGGCAGGTCAATGCAAAAATTGAAAACCCTCAACTAGATGGACTGACAGTGTCTGCAACAATTGGCTTAATCGTGAATATGACGATGTTCTTGGCACAGAACTGGGGAGGGTTTTGTTCTCTTGTGTATAGGGTTGCTATGAGTTGGATCTGACTTGAAGGCGCCTAACACCAACAATAGCCTGCAGCTGTAGCCCTGTGGCATCTGATCCCATCGGATCTCGGAAGCTAAGCAGGGTCAGGCCTGGTAAGTACCTGGATGGGAGACCACCTGGGAACACCAGAAGCTGTAGGCTTGGGAGAAGGACCTAGCAACCCCCTCCCAAAAATCAATCTGCCATTGAAAACCCTATGAACAGCACAGAAGCACTGACAATAGTGTTTCTTCTGTTGTACACAGGGTAGCTATGAGTTGGATACCGACTCGACGGCCCCTAACAACAACAACAACAACAACAACAACAATAATCTGTGAGGAAATGTTTGAGTCAGAGGCAGAAGGAGAAAACTCAATTAGATGAACATTATGCATTTAAGAAATACTCAGCATCTTTGTTCTGCTGCCTACAATATTAGTCTGATCCCAATATTATATACAGATGGAAAAAGATATGGTGGTTAAAATTTCAATGGCAGTATCATAGGAAGGAGCTATAAATACTTTATAACTAGAAGTTTGACCGTAAGTATGTTATTGGTAGATTTGGGGTATAATTTTACAACAGAAATAATCTATGACTGCAGGTGGGAGTAAAAAATTATCCTGGTAATGGTGGCTATATTAACCTAGTTCTATTTAAATTTTATGGTCTGAACTCAATAAACCCCCACTTAAAGCCAAAAGAATATGCACATATATATACATAATTGGATCCAAGAAAACTAGAAAAAAGACATTTTCTTCTTCTGTTTTGTCTTTTTAAAAGAAGATGTGGGGGATAGGGAGAATTTGATTTAAGCTACTCTTCAAAGCATGGACAAATCAGCCTACTTTCTGCTTGCCAGTGTTTTTCATGCCAGTATTTTTTTCATGCCTGTATTTCCTTTCCACTAGAAGAAAAGATATGAAATATGAAATGCTGAAACATTTACTTTCTACTCTCTGTCAACTTCACAAGATAATGACAAATCTTTCTGTTTGGTGGGTTTTATTCTAAACCATTATGAAATGCAAGTTAGCATGAATAAAACTTTTGTCAATTATGATCAGTTCTCATTCACATGTGTTTGTGTGTGTGTGTATATATGTGTAAATATATATACACACATACACAAAAATTTATATGTATACACACATATGTAGATGTATATATAACTTAACTTAACTATATGTATATGTATATGTATATATAACTTAAATATATATAAAAATAACTGCATATATGTATACACACATTTACAGCTATATATATATATATACACAAACAAATATATACATTGTTCTGTGTATATATATATGTGTGTGTGTGTATGTGTGTGTATATATGTTGTTGTTGTTGTTAGTTGCCGTAGAGTCTGTATCCAACTCATAATGACCCTCTGTACAACAGGGGAAACACTATTGTCAGTGCTTCTCTGCTGTTCATAGGGTTTTCAATGGCAGATTGATTTTGGGAAAGGGTTGCCAGGTCCTTCTCCCAAGCCTACAGCTTCTGGTGCTCCCAGGCGGTCTCCCATCCAGGTACTAACCAGGCCTGACCCTGCTTAGCTTCTGAGATCTGATGGGATCGGATGCCACAG
>VMDO01031761.1:0-2500 GCA_007922755.1 Pedetes capensis
GTCCTTCTCCCATTTTACAGTGCTGGGAATCGAACTCAGGACCTCAGAGATTGCAGAGCAGCGCTCTACCAACTGAGCTAACTCCCAGCCCTTAATGCAGATTAGAAATTCTTTATTAAATAATTTGGTTCTAGTACCAAGATGGCTTTAATGACAAATAATGTTTTCAACTAAATATCATGGTCTCCCTTACACTCTTGGAAAAGAAGCCTGGCTTTATATTTTAAAGTCATATATAAATCACACTCACAGTCTGTTGGCCAAAATGCACCCTTTGGATATATTTCCACATGCCTTCTGCTTATGTTTTTGTTGTTGTTAGGTGCCATCGAGTTGGTATCCGACTCATAGTGACCCTCTGTACAACAGGGGAAACACTATTGTCAGTGCTTCTCTGCTGTTCGTAGGGTTTTCAATGGCAGATTGATTTTTGGGAGGGGGTTGCCAGGTCCTTCTCCCAAGCCTATAGCTTCTGGTGTTCCCAGGCGGTCTCCCATCCAGGTACTAATCAGGCCCGACCCTGCTTAGCTTCCGAGATCTGATGGGATCAGATGCCACAGGGCTACAGCTGCAGGCTCTGCGTATACAGACATGAAATTTAAATAGTATTGTTTTGACCTTTTTCAGCCAAGAGTATTAAGACCATGAAGAATCGCTCTGAGTAATTTAGTTATTTTGTGCCAGAAACTAGGCTACATAGTTAAACATTCTGGATGGCAGAGATACAATGGGAAAAATTCTACTTACCAGTTGCAATTTTTCCAAGCAAAAGCTGAGCTACATCAATAGCATATACATATTATACATATATATGGGAATTAAAAAGGAATGAATAAAGATTAAAACCAAGAAGAAGATCACTGAGAATTAAAGATTATACAAATTCCTAACATTGATTCTTTCTTAAGAAACATTATTTAATATGATAATCATCCAATAAAAGGAGGGATACTGAAAATGTACAAAGACATGATCACAGGAAGTCATCACTAAGGCTGGAGTTTAAAAAAATCAAAACCAACTAGTTTGATCCATTCCACACAAATGCATTTGAAAGCTAGATGAAATGGGTGATTTCTCTGATGCATTTTTCTACAAATAGAAACCTGAAACAGATTAATTATATAATTCCAAAGTGACCAATCCCATCCCCTATGTGCAAAATTCTCCTCAAAGGTATCAGTTCCAGATATTTATTTTTTTAATCTTTGAAAATAAGATTACTTCGTTAAGGGTTAAATTAATAGAGTTCCAAATTTCTACTATAAATATAGAAAAGATCAATATTATATTCAAGAAATATGGCACAGGAAACAACTAAATGTGGATATTTGGAGCAACTAGCAAATAGTATTTAGCTGATGTTTAAGAGAAAATCCATTTGTGATGATTGCAGAGTGGTTTCAGGAATAAATTCTGAAATGGGAGTGTAGCTCAGTGGTAGATGGGGGACAGCCTGGGAATACCAGGTGCTACGGCATAGGGAAAAGGACCTGGTAGCCCACTCCCAAAACAATCTGCCATTGAAAACCTTATGAATAGCACTGACACAGGGCTGGACATGTTACAGTGCCTGGGAGTATTAAGTCTGTTGTACATAGCCCTGTGGCATCCGATCCCATCAGATCTCAGAAGCTAAGCTGGGCTGGGCCTGGATAGTACCTGGATGGGAGACCGCCTGGGAACACCAGCTGCTGTAGGCTTGGGAGATGGGCCCAGCAACTCACTCCCAAAAATCAATCTGCCATTGAAAACCCTATGAACAGCAGAGAAGCACTGACAATAGTGCTTCCCCTGTTGTACTTAGGGTCGCTATTAGTCGGATACTGACTCCATGGCACCTAACAACAACATGAGTTGGACCTGTCTCAGCAATAACAACAACAAGTGCAAAAAAATAAATGAATTAATAAATTCATAACTCAAATTAAAACTATTAGTATAATCACAATTTACATAGGACCCCCACATGCTTATCCATTTGTTCTGCTGTGGGGGCTTGCGTGTTGTTGTGATGCTGAAAGCTATGCCTCTGGTATTTTAGATACCAGTAGGGCCACCCATGGTGGACAGGTTTCAGCTGAGCTTTCAGACTAAAACAGGGAGAAGGATCCAGCAGCCCACTTGTGAGACAATTAGCCATTGAAAACTCCATGAGTAACAGAGAAGCACTGTCAAAAAAAAAAAAAATGCCAGAAAATGATCTCCCCAGGCTGGAAGCCATTGAAGAAATGACTGGGGAAGAGTTGTCTCCTCAAACTAGAGTCGATGTTAATGACAGGAATGGAGTAAAGTCTTGGGACCTCCTTTTGCTGATGTGGCATGACACAAAATGTAAAGAAACACAGAGGCTGCAGCAGTGGGCTCAAACATGAAAAGATGGTGGACATGTCACAGTGTTAGGTAGTTTTTAATTCTGTTGTACTTAGGATTGCTGTGAGTTTGTCCAAACTTGAGGACACCTAACAACAGCAATACACAGGATATTGCCATGAGTGAT
>VMDO01031761.1:7500-19648 GCA_007922755.1 Pedetes capensis
GGTGCCATTGGGCCATGTCCGACTCATAGCCACCCTTATAGGGTTTTCAATGGCTGACTGCTTCAGGATTGCCTTGGGAGTGGATTGCCACGTCCTTCTCTCATTTTTGGGGTGCTGGGAATTGAACCTGGGACCTCAGAGACTGCAGAGCAGTGCTCTACCAAATGAGCTACATCCAAGCCCATCTCACACATACAGAAACACAAATACACAACACACAAATTATCTTTTGCTGCGACTTCTTTTGTGTGCTCTATTGGGGGGGTTGAACCCAGGACCTCAGGCATATTTTGCAAGCACCTTACCACTGACCTGCACCCCGACCCCCAACCATTTTCTATTTTTTTAATATTGAAACGGGGTCTCATGAAGTTGTGCAGGCTGCCTCTCACCGCACACTTGTCTCTGCCTCCCAGATTGGTGGGATTACAGATGTGCACTACCGTGCCTGGTTTTGTTTGTGACTTTTAATGAGTCTCCTTACAAAAGCAGATGAAACCTGTATATATCCTTTCAAGACGGGGCAGAGATTGCACAATGTGTATTACCTATGTACAAAATAAGTTTCCTAAAACTTCAGGACCCTCATGGCACCCTTATTTGGTGGAATAACTCTATTCCTCTTAGTAATTTGAAAATATTTATATCCTATGAGTCAGAAGCCTGGACTTAGTGCCCTTGAGGAAAGAATTGAACAGTGAGTGAGCAATGCATTGAGAAAATAATAAGCAAATAAGTAATCATTTGACAGAAAGAATACAGACCAAAACCTAACATATGTTACTGTTTTTGTTTTTGCTGCTGCTGTTGTTGTTGTTAGGTGTTGTCCAGTCAGGACCAACTCATAGCGACCCTATGTACAACAGAACAAAACACTCCTCAACACTGTGTCATGCCCAGCATTATTGTCAGTATGAACCTCCCTATTCATAGGGTTTTCAGTAGCCCATTATTGTAGGATTGTTTTGGGAGGGGGCTGCCACATCCTTCTCTCATTTTTGTATTGCTGGGGTTTGAATCCAGGGCCTCAGAACATTCAGAACACTCTAACAATTAAGCTAAACTCCAGCTCATTTACATACACATGTATATGTATATATATATACACATATATATGTATATATATATGTATATGTATATGTATATATGTATGTATATATGTATATATAATGTATATATACATATATGTGTGTGTATATATACATATATATATACATATATGTATATATATGTGTATATATATGTATATATGTATATATACGTATATATGTATATATACATATTTATTTGCTGTTGTTAGGTTTTTTAAATTTCCTCATTTTATTTCATTTTCTCTTTGTCTCCTTCCTTCTTCTCCATTCCTTCCTCCCTCCCTTCCTTCTTCCCTTGCTTGTTTTTATTTTCACTCAGCGGAATACATATACAAATTTGTTTTTTAAATTATTTTTTTAAAAGTATGTAGATATGTACAGGGCTGACAACCACGATTAAAAAAAGAGCTCACTGTAACCATTTTTTGTTTGCTTGTTTGACCTAAGATAAATTAGAACTATTTTGCTTATGTTTTGTTATTATTTCGATGTTAGAATTCACAAAATGAGCAAGTAAACACAACAGGTTTGACCTGCAACCCTTGTAGAATTCAAAACCACAAGATCACCTGAATTATGTATTCTGCATTCACACCTCTAAGCCACCCATCCTCCCCATTGCTCACAGTTATTGGAACATTAATCAAGATTGTTATGATGCCAATTCAGGAAGCCAAATTGAGTGATTGCTTCTAAACAGTGAATTCCTCTTCATCTATCCTCCATAATAAGGAAAATTCTATGTGGATATAGACTCAGTCTCTCAAGGAAGGGGATTAATTTTCAAGCACCAAAAGCTTTCCTTCTGCAAGGAAGGTAAATATGATAAAGCTATCAGGGCTTTGGAGCTAGAATTAGGCATCCTGCCTTCTGCAGTGAGCTTGTTGTTGTTAGGTGCCATCGAGTCGGTATCCGACTCATATCGACCCTCATAGGGTTTTCAATGGCTGACTGTTTCGGGATTGCCTTGGGAGTGGATTGCCAGGTCCTTCTCCCATTTTTGAGGTGCTGGGACTTGAACTCAGGACTACAGAGACTGCAGCGCAGCACTCTACCAACTGAGCTCAATCCCAGCCCTTTCTGCAGTGAGCTAGAAGTCCCTATTTACAACTCCACTCCCATCACCCATCAGCAAATAATATTAACACCTCATCAATGTTTGCAAAATCTTCTCTGTGAATAAAGGAGACAATGAGGGACATTTAAATGACTTTAAAAGAGAAAGTGCATTAGTAAATGGGAGTCTAATACAGATCTCCCAAATGAGTAACCTATTCATGACACATGTTCAAATTAAGTTAGAAGTTGTTTTACTGTGTTGTGTTTTATTGGGTTGTGACTCTAGGCTCCTTTCTACCTCTCTGACTTCTTTTCAGTTTTCTTCCCCTTATTTGTTACCATTTACTATTATGAAAACAAACAAACAACAACCCCGGTGCTTCTTGAGGAACTGGCAAAGTCACTTTCCACAATATGAGACAAATGATTTCATCCAGTCTTCTGAGAATGTATGCATTGTGTTACGGTAAAATCAAGGGAATGCCATATCCATTTATTTCCAGTATTTATAATTTCTTTGTGGTCAGAGCATTCAAAATCCTCTCTTCTGGGGATGTTTTGAAATACAAAGTGCGCATTTAGCTATTGCCAACCTGCTGTACACTAGAAAACCAGAAATTAGTACTCCTATCTAATTGCAGGGCTAGGATTTACCTCAGTGGGTAGAGCGCTGCACTGTAGTCTCTGAGGTCCCGAGTTCAATTCCCAGCACCGCAAAAGTGGGAGAAGGATGTGGCAATCCACTCCCAAGGCAATCCCGAAACAGTCAGCCATTGAAAACCCTATGAGGGTCGCTATGAGTCAGACTCGACTCAAAGGCACCTAACAACAACAACAACATCTAATTGCAACTTTGATCCCATGGATCAAACTGTGCTTATACCCTGCCAAATATCCATAGCCTGCGATAACACTGTTTCACTCTGAGATCAACATTTTAGGTTCCTCAGATCTGTTAGATTTTGCATCATTGTCTTTCTGTGTCTGTTTTATTCCAGTTAATGACCTTGTGATTCATCCATGTTCCTACATGTGACAGGATTTTCATCCTTTTTATGACTGAATAATATTCCATTTTGTATATGTACAACACTACCTTTGTTCGTTCATTAATTGATGGAAACTTAGGTGGTATTCCTTTCTATCTGCTGTGAATAATGCTGGATTGAACACGGGAGCACAGAGGTCTCTTCAGTATACTGTTGTAAATTACTTTGGGTATATAACAAGGACTGGTACAGCTGGATCATATGATAGTTCTCCTTTTTAGGTTTTTGAGGAACATCCATACTGGTTTCCATATTAGCTACACTAAATTATGTTCCCACCAATAGTGTGGGTTATTCTTTCTCCACATTTTCATCAGCACTTCTTATTTTGTCTCTTTCTGACAATAGCCATTCTTACTGGGGCCAAGTGGTATCACATCATCATTTTTTATTTGCTATTTATAAAGTTCTTATAACTATGATACCATGAATGTGGACATACCTGGTATCATACAATCTGAAATTAGATTTTTGTCTTATTGTTCCAATGTTGTTGTTGTTGTTGTTGTTGTTGTTGTTAGGTGCTATCGAGTGGGTATCCGACTCATAGCAACCCTCATAGGGTTTTCAATGGCTGAGTGCTTCGGGATTGCCTTGGGAGTGGATTGCCAGGCCCTTCTCCCATTTTTGCAGTGTTGGGAATTGAACTCAGGACCTCAGAGACTGCAGTGCAGTGCTCTACCAACTGAGCTAAATCCCAGCCCTGGACATGTAGTACACAGATGTAAATAGATGTCAAAAAACCCCACAAGATCTTGAACCCAGCAACAGGACACATCTTTACTGCATGAAGTAAAGCATGCAGAGTGAGGCTCCCTCCTTTGTTTCACCAGGCAGTATGGATGGTAAGCATGGCATCTCATGCAGATTTTAGCACAGTGATAGAGTATTGAGCAAGTCATAAGCACTAAGTCTCAGAGACTGCAGTGCAGGGCTCTACCCACTGAGCTAAATACCAGCCCATTGTTCCAACAGGACTGCCCATTATCTTTTCACAATTGATAAAGACAAGCCTATATTAAACTTGTCTTGGTGTTTAACTGTTGGGATCCTAGAGAGTACCACCAAAATAGGGGCCTATCTAGCCCACCTGGAGGACTGATATCTATCCTCCAAAGCAAGATGGGTCCCGGTGACCTTTGTCCCACATCTAGGTCTCTCTTGGTGTCCAGTGAGCCAAGATGGCACCTGCCTCCCCAGGCACCCTATTGTCTAATTGATTATGCCAGGCCCTGATCCTGCCCCTTGATTGGCCATGAAAGAACATCCCCTGATTGGCCAGAAAGTGACATCTGATTTCACCCTTTATTTGAATGTCACTCCTAATTGGTTGCACCCAGCCTGTAGTGCCACCAGCTGATTGGTTGCCTGCCATCTTGAGGCAGTTACCCAAAGACTATAAACAGAGCTCGCCTGACACTCTGCACTTTCTGCCACTCCACCCCAGATGGGCTGCACCGTCACCAGATCAAAAGAGAGGACTGCCTGTCATAGCAGATGCCATCCCACAGCCAGACCAATATGGCGGTCATCTGAGACCAGCTGTGGAGAAGAAGCTGGCCTTCATGGAGGGCATCCAGAGGGCACATGGACCACTGCCGCCAGAGCCGTGACACTTCCACTATCCTGAAGGGCAGGCTTGAGGGTTGTGTTTCTTTACAGGAGCTGTGCAATAAAATCTGCACTAAGGCATCCTGAAGCCATCTGTCCTTTACTCTGGCTGCCACACCTTGTCAGTCCCCCCAGTGTAGGGTCCCAATCCTGGTCGGAAGAGAAGAGCTTGTCAGGTTCCCGGACACTGGGGAGGGGCAACCTACATTTAATTTCTTCCTGCTTCCTCTCATATTCGATATTTGGGTGTTTATCTTTCTGTACACTCAAATTATGTACAGCTTTCACAGCTTTGTGTGTGAGTGCAGGCATATGAGTTTGCGTATGTGTTTGTGTTTGGTGAGAGACTTCAGCTCCCTTTCATTTTCCATGCTTAGTTTAGAATACAGAAAGAAATTTATATTCAAGCAAACCCAGTGCTGTCAAATTTCTGTAAGGTGGCAGCTCTCGTGTAAGGTGTGTGGAGTGTTGGTGAAGAAAATAATTGATGTACGGATGATTCACTGATTTTTCTATGATTGTGTGGATGAAGTGTGGATCATTTGAAGTGACTGAAAACTTTGTATGCAAATAACATGTATAAATGATGAGATGTATAAAATAAGTAATGATGGGATTCTAGGGCTACATCATTTCAAACAGAGAGAGAGAGAGAGAGAGAGAGAGAGGACAAAAAGAGAGATAAGGAATTAAAAAGGAGAAGAAAAGAAAAAAACAGTAGCTTACCTGAAGTAGGTGCAAAATGCTTGCATTACTGATGTGTTCAGAATTTGTCTCTAAAGAGATTATAATCTTGAAATCTATGTCTCCATATAGCTAGAAAGCTTCAAATTTATTGGAACCTAATGCACCATGCTTTACTTACTGTTTATGTTTAGAGTGTCATTTGCTTTAAAGATTTATCAAGTATATTTGTTGCACTGTACTGGTTACCCAATATATTAATGGAGGTTTTCTGGTTTTTTTAAAGCAGGTTTTTAATTAACATCTACTGTTTGCACATATGTGAGGGATTCAGTGTGATATTCAAATCCATGGATAAGGTGTCCGCTGACAATTCAGGGTAATTAGCATTTGTTTCTCCTGATTATTGCTTTATGTTTAGAGACTTTGAGTTCCTTTCTTCAGGTTATTGATAAAATCTATGAAAGTTTATGTGAACTATGTTCCTTCCAGTATGCTTTGTAATATCAGGTCTTATTCCTTATATTTAGCTCTTGATTGGGTGCCTGTTATTCAACCACCCTGTAATGATAAATAATAAATAGAGGCTCCTTGACATATTTCCACTTAATGCTTCCTTCTTTTGAGGAATATATATATATATATATTTTTGTTGTTGCTGGTGCCATTGAGTCACACCCAACTCATAGTAACTCTCATAGGGTTTTCAATGGCTAACTATTTCAGGATTGCTTCGGGAGTGGGTTGCCACATCCTTCTCCCATTTTTGTGGTGCTGGGAATCGAACTCAGGACCTCAGAGACTGCAGAGTGGCGCTCTACCAACTGAGCTGAATCCCCTATATATATATGGTAAGATGTCATATATACATGAAAAGAATGAATTTCAAATGAATTCTTCGATTCAAATACTGAAAAACACACAAATTTCCTACTGGCTTGCGTTATCAATTGCTTAAAAATGAAATGACTGCATAATCTCAACATATCAGTAGATGAGAGTATTTGAAATGAGGAATTCATTTGAAATGAATTCATTCAGTGTACATAGGCTGATTTTAAAATTATCAGCACAATGGAAATATGAGCACAAATATTCTTGAGCAAGTGAGAGATACATTTCATTTAGTGCCATACATATGTATTTTACAAAACCTGGTGTCTTCTCAATGAGGAAATGGAAAATGCATGAGAAACAATTCCTACATCCAGTTTAAATCGATTTAGGTTACTGTCTTAGAATTCCATTAAAAAGAGATTATCGTTTTTCATACATAAGGTATAAATTAAGAAATGGAAGTATGAATAATTTGGAGGGAAAATTTAAACCTTCATGAGGAGTTGTGATGGGGAATGTCACATGCATGGAACACATCCATTTAAACCTTTTCAAAAAGCATGGATATCTCAGGAAGGCAAAATAATGCTGTCTTTTCACTGAGAAGTCATAAGCATCTACAAGGGATCACATTCCTGCATGCCTTCATAGACTCAATCCTTCAGCTCACCACCACCAACACATGGCAACACTCAAAAATAAAATAGGAATGAAGTGCTAAGGGAAATTCCTTTCTTTGCAACTGAGCATTTGAAGTGAAGATTTCCAATTTGAAAGTAAAAACAGCGAAACCCTGTCAGTTCCAATAACTTATTTTTGCCAAAAGATTTATGGAGAAAAAATGTTGTGGAGAGTGGGGGAATGATGCAGATATTAAGGAGATGGGATTTTTGGATGCATGTATTTCAGATGAACTGAAAATCTCAAGGGGATTTCAATAAAACTACAGAATAAAGATAACGTGTGCTCTTTCTCCTTCAAATTTCTTTCTTTCTTTCTTTCTTCCCTTCTTTCTTTTGTTCTAATACTTTTTGTGTCTTTATATAAAATACTACAATAGGATTAATAAAAATCAAAAAGAAAGCTGAGATCTTTTTTGCAAAGAATAAATTGTGAAATTTACGAAGGAAAATAGAATGCAATTCATTTTGAATGATTCTGCTTTACCTCAAAATTCTATTATTTAGTAGATTTTTTTGCCTCTTATCCATCCCCCCCACCCCAGTGGAATATTTGGAAGGATTGTATATGCCTACATCATTGAGTTTATTCAACAGGATTGTGAAAACCTAAGAATTTTTGAATGTTATTTTTCTGAGATCTATTCGCCTTCATCCCATAACATCACGTTTCTGAAATAATGGTACCAATAAAATTCTTCTGATTTTAGGAAATGGAAGTGAAGGGTCAAGAAAGAATGAGATTGGTGGAATCTATGAAATTTGGTAAGGAAGAGAATGAAGTCTAAACCTAATAAGCTTTATTTATGTAAGACTCAGGTAGTGCAAATTTATAATCCCAGAATTTAGAGGCTGAGGCAGAAGGATCACAGGTTCTAAGCCACAGACCACCTACACAACTTATTAAGACACTTATTCAAACTAAAAAAAAAAAAAAACATAAGTAGAAATGATATTGCGTTGAGGTTCAAAGGTGAAGTATGTGTCTGACAAGCATGAGGCAGTTGGTCCAAATCCCAGAACTACTACTAATAATAATAATAGTTGTTGTTGTTGTTGTTGGGTGCCATTGAGTCAGTATCCAACTCATAGCGACCCTCATAGGGTTTTCAATGGCTGACTGTTTCGGGATTGCCTTGGGAGTGGATTGCCAGGTCCTTCTCCCATTTTTGGGGTACTGGGAATTGAACTCAGGACCTCAGAGACTGCAGCGCAACACTCTACCAACTGAGCTAAATCCCAGCCCCAATAATAATAATAATAATAATAATAACAACAACAACAACAATGACAATAACAATAACAATGACAATAACAATAATAAGTAGTATTCCTCCATGAACAAAGTTCTATGTTTTAGTCCATTTTTGGTGGCTAAAGCTGAAGACCGCAGACATGGTACTTTTTTAAGAATAAAGATCTGTTCAGCTCTTGGTTCTACAGTCTGGAAGGTACAAGGCTGAGGCTTTTATATCGAGAATCTTCTTCCTGTTGGTTGTTCTTCGTGGAGTCCAGAGTTGGAAAAGGACATCATGGGGTGAGGGGGTTTGGGAGGAGGCAGATTCAACCTGGCTTTTATAACAGAGCCCCCACTGATATAACTCATGACCCAATCAATCCATTCAATTATTAGTGCATCAGTCTATTTATGTGAGCAGAGAAGTCATTATCTAAAGCTATCATATAAGCCTCATCCATCCATAGGTTTTTTGAGTTTTGTTGTTTTTGTTTTTATTTTGCAGTACTGTAGGTTGAATCCCAGCCCTCGCGCTTTCATGCTTTGCAAGTGCTGTACGACTGAGCCTCACCTCCAGCCCCTTTTTTTTTTTAACTTTATGAGACGGGGTCTTGCTGAATTATGCAGACTGCCTTTCGTCTTGAACGTGCAATCTTCCTGCCTCTGCCTCCTGAGTTGCTGGGATTCCGTCCATAGTTTTTAATTCCTCACAAATGGATTGAATTTCCACCCAAATATTAGGGAGGGTATTCCAACCATAACACTCCCTAATAACCATAAACATTTCTATTTGCATGGTTATCCTCCACATAAATTCTAGAAACAATTTTATGTGGAGCATGAGATATTCAGCTTTGAGATAACTGATTTGCCTTTACCTAATGAATGAACTCTTCTCTACTGGCCAATAATTCTGTAAAGAGTAGTAAAGAAAAACGTGTTTCAATGTTTTCTGGAATTTTCTACGTCTTGGCATCTTTCCTACATGAAAGATGAAGAGTTCCTGTTCTCTTTTCTCTCTCCCTCCTCGCTCTTCTGCACTGCGTGAATCAATTACAAAGCATAGCCTTGCATGAATCACTTACAAAGTATAGCCTCAATTCTCAATGATCTCATAAAAGTTGAGAGTAGAATATTAGTTACTGGAAGCTGAGGAAAATAGGATTGAAGAGGGAACCAGAAAGGTTGAAAATTGGATACTAAAATAAGGTTAGATCAGAAAATTAAGTTACGGTGTTCTATTGCACAGTTATGGGAGAAGAATGTGGCAATCCACTCTTGAAGCAATTCCAAAACAGTCAGCCATCGAAAACACTACAAATAGCAGAGAATCACTGACAGAGTGCCTGTCATGGCACAGTGTCAGGGAATGATCTGTTCTCTTGTGAGTCAGACCCAACGGGATGGCACCTAACAACAACAACATTGCTTAGTAGGGTGACTGCTTAACAGTGATGCATTGAATATCTCAAAATAGCTACAAGAGAAGATGTAAAATGTACTCACTACAAAGAAATGATGTAAGTTTAAGGTGTCAATCCTACTAATTACTAATGTGATCATTATACAATATCCATATCAATGGAAGCATCATATTATTTCCCATTAATATGTGCAATTATTATGTCCATCAAAGTTTTAATATGAAGCCAGGTACCATAGCACATGCCTGTAATCCCAGTGATTTGGGAGGTGGAGACAGGAGAATCTCGAGTTCAAGGCAAGAGGCAGCTTCTATATTATCTCAAAATTAAAAACCAAATAAAATAGAAAGACACTGGGAGTGCTGATCAGTGGTAGAGCACTTGCCTAGGCATGCATGAGGCCCTGGGTTCAGCACCCTAGCATCACAAAGATAAAAACTAAAATCATATTATATAACATATTCTAGTCCAACAGTGCTTGACTATCTAACATCAATAGTGTTTTCCTTCCCCACTGAAGAGTTGCCTACCTATCAGTCCTTGGCCCTTCTAGTTTACCTTGTTTTATTTTATTTTATTTTATATATTTATTGGTCAACGTAAGTAAGGACTTAATGGTTTCATTCCTCCTTCTTTCTTTCTGTCTTTTCTTCTTTCTCCTTCCTTCTTCCTTCCTTCCTTCCTTCCTTCCTTCCTTCCTTCCTTCCTTCCTTCCATCGAGTTTACATGGTTATCTTAAATTCCTTTTTTATGAGCATCTATTGATTGTACGAAATGATGGCTTCTCTTATGACATCTTTGTATATGTATGTAGTATATTTCAATGACATTCACCCACCCTTATTAACCTCTCTCCTCCCTAGGATCCTCTGCTACTTTTCTTCTGTTTCTTCCCAAATAGTACCCTTCTACTTTAATGTTATATTTTGTTATTATTTACTAGATTCGCCATTAGTGTCTGTTATTCCCTGTATCATTTTGCAATTTTCTATTTGAAGTTTCCCCTATTTCATTCTTTATAATTTCCTTCCGAAGAACGTTTTTTATTAAATAAAAATTCTAGATAGACAGGCATTCTTCTTCCTTCGAAGATATAATTTCATTCCCGAGATAATCAGTCAGAAATGGTTAAGATTTTGTGCAAGTTGGATGTTGCAAAGCTCTTTTTAAACATGATACACAAAGATATAATAATTAAAGGCAGCCATTAAATATGCAGAAATATTTTTTAAAACTTGTATTAGAGATCATTTCCATGGAAATGCGAACATAGAAAATACTACCATGGGACAGTGGTAGTGAGGGAGGAATAGATCCAGCCAGGCAGATCTGAGACAGAGGAGGAAGAAACTTAATAAAGATAATGCAAAACAACATCTGCTCGCTCAACTCAAAATCCTTTTGGGATGTTTACCAATCTTTTAATAGGTCATAAATACAGATTGAGTATCCATTATATGACATGCGTGAGAGCAGACGTATTTCAGATTAGTTTTTATATGTTGGAAACTTTGCATGCACATCTGAAATATCATGGGCATGGAACCCCAGTCTAAACACAACATCTTTCTAGGTTTTGGATACACTTTATGTCCATGTCATCAAGGCAGTATTAAAAAACATTTCGTATGATCTAGTGTATGATACACAGATCCACAGTACGGGATTTTTCACTTGTGGTATTATATCTTACTCAAAAAGTTGCATATTTTATAGCATTTTGCATTTCAGACTTTCAGATTATGGATGCTGAATCTATTGGAAGTTTTTGTTTGTTTGTTCATTGTTCTGTTTTTGTTTATTTGCTTTTAAAAGAAACTTAATTACAAGTCTTTTTTATTTTAGATTTTCGGAGTATAAAGTTCTAATCAAGTTGGCTGTATAGTAATATCAGTCATGTTTTAAATATCTATGTTGTTGTTGTTGTTAGGTGCCATCGAGTCAGTATCCAACTCATAGCGACCCTCATAGGGTTTTCAATGGCTGACTGTTTGGGGATTGCCTTGGGAGTGGATTTCCAGGTCCTTCTCCTATTTTTGTGGTGTTGGGAATTGAACTCAGGACCTCAGAGACGGCAGCACAGCGCTCTACCAACAGCTAAATCCCAGCCCCTAAGTCTTTAAGAAACTATAATTTATAAACTTTAAAAGTCATCTTTTCTAAGCAAAATGCCTGAATGACTTTTACTTAATTTATGAAACTATGTTCACTTGACTTTAATAACCTAAACTGTTATTTAGGATCATAATGCTATTCCAGGAAAAATATTTCTACCACATTTTTTCAATAGATGTCTATATGGTATAAATCTTTTAATATAAGACTGAGGTCAAAATTCAATAGAGGTGAGCCAAAGCCAAAATCAGTATAATAGGGTGTGTGTGTGTGTGTGTGTGTGTGTGAGAGAGAGAGAGAGAGAGAGAGAGAGAGAGAGAGAGAGAATCCAAGGAATAGATTCAAATATAAAACAGATAAA
>VMDO01031762.1:0-19721 GCA_007922755.1 Pedetes capensis
ACACACACACATATACATATATATATATATATATATATATACATATATATGTATTTTTTTTGAGACAGGGTCTTGCTAATTTACACAGGCTGCCTTTGGCCTCAAACTTATGATTCTCTTGCCTCTGCTTCCCAATTTGTGGGAATTACAGATTTATGCCACAGTGCTTTGCTGAGAATCCAAAATAATTTTAAAACAAATGTTACTATTACTTAGAAATAGCCACTTTTTATTTAGAAGAAAGGCTATATAAAGAAAGGAAGATAGGGTCTTAAATTTTAAAGAAGGATTTTATTTGTTCCTTAAATAGTTTGAAATAACTAAATGGTAGTTTTCAACAGTGAAAAGCAGAAGATGCTCTGTATTTTTGTTTTACAAAAATGCATATGATGTCTTTAATAGAATGGTGGACCTGGATAGGAAGTATTCACTACTTTCACTGATATGGGGGATTATAAAGATTATATTACAGGGTTCTTAAAAAGATGGATTCATCTTTTCTTCACAAGTAAATGTTCCTACTGTAGGGCATTTGTTTAGTCAAATGAAGCAAGAAAGAAATGCAATGTGATAATAGGACAATTTGTCATTCAAAGCTTAAGCAGAATTGAAATTGTGAATTTTATGCTACTGCAGATGAATTTTATTAATAAAATGTAAGCTTACAGTGAATTTCCAAGAAGAAAGCTATGACTTTAGCAAATGTCAAGTATATTTGACTTTTAAATGAATCCACAAGGAAGAAAAAAAAACCAAATCACCAGATTTTAAATGGTTGAAGGAAGTGATAAAAGAGCAAAGGAGACTGAAGTGTACCTTTGTGACACCAAAATAGGATTATCATGCAGAAAAATATGTGATAGCATAGAGCATTCTTAAGGAAATAAATATTGCATGTACAGAGTTGGAACATTTTTTCTGATTTTTTTATTAAGTTGGTCTTATTCCTAAGCCTTAAATATTAATTTAAAAAATTGAAGAATGCGTTCTTCACAAGGTTTCTGAACGACTGCAATCATTTAACACATGTAGCATTAAAATTCTAGAGTGATATTAAAGAAGCCTTGAGAATTTTTAAATCTATAGCATAAGAATATGTACCATATAACCCATCCACCATTTCAGAGGTTTCTTTAGATATATTCTTAAATGAAGGTTACTTTTTCACTGCAGTACAAGAGCAGTTTCCTTGTTGAGGGAAACACATACACTCATAGACACATGTATAGACTCATAGTTTGTATCTTTGTCTTTAGAAGCCTAGGTATAAACGTGCTTGGTCACATATAAACAGAAAAGGTCAGTATTCTTATGATTCATTGTTTGTTTGCATCTGTTCTTATCCTAAAGATCATGTTAAGTTGTTACTTCAAAATAGCTTGATATAATAAAAAATATTGTACTGGCTTACCTAACTGGTTACCATAAAATCAGTAGACGCAGATGATCAATAGCCTATCCTTAGTAATTGTTGTTGTAGTTGTTAGGTGCCATCGAGCCCAGTCCGACTCACAGCGACCATATGCACAGCAGTTCGAAACACTTGCCAATTCTGTGCCAGGCAAACGATCTAATTTATGTTTAAGCCCATTGTTTCAGACACTGTGTCAATCCATCTGGTGGAGGGATTTCCTCTTTTGCATTGATCTGTCACTCTCCCGAACATGATGTCTTTCGCTGGGGATTGAACTCTCCTGACTACATGTTCTAAATATGTAAGACACAGTGTAGCCATTCTTGCTTCCAAGGAGCGCTCTGGTTGCACTTCTTCTAGGACAGATTTGTTGGTTCTTTTGGCAGTCCATGGGATATTCAATAGACGTCTCCAGCACTACAATAAAACAGCATCAATTCTCCTGTCTCCTTTGTTCAATGTCCAGCTTTCACAACCATATGATGCGACTGAAAATACCATGGCATGAGGCAGATGCACCTTTGTCTTCAATGTGACATCTTTGTTTTTCAGTACTCTAAAGAGATCTTTTGCCACAGCTTTTCCTAGAGCAATGTGTCTTTTGATTTCTTGACTGCTGCTTCCATGGGTGTTGATTATAGAGCCAAGCAAAGCAAAATCTTGGACAACCTCGATCTTTTCTCCATTTATTGTGAAGTTGAGTGCTGGGCCAGTCATAAGGATTTTCGTTTTGTTGATGTTTAGTCATAACCCATATTGAAGGCTATGATCTTTGATCTTCATCAGTAAATGTTTTCAATTCTCTTCACTTTCAGCAAGCAGAGTTGTGTCATCTGCATAATGCACGTTGTTAATGAGTCTTCCTCCAATCTTGATGCAGTGTTCTTCCTCATAAAATCCAGCTTCTCAGATTATTTGCTCAGTGTATAAATTCAAGAGATAGGGTGAAATTATCCATCCCTGACGCACAACTTTCTCAACTTTAAACCACTCAGTGTTTCCTTTTTCTGTTCAATCAACTGCCTCCTGGTTCATGTACAGATTTCTCATGAGATCTACAGCAATTAGCAGCTTTTAAAACTGATTATTTCAAATATGATTTCTCCCCAAACGTTTTGAAAATAATTTAAGATTATGTTGTTCATCATGGAAATAATGATTGATTCTCTAAGCCTGATTCTTAGAGGAGGTTTAGTTCCCGTTAGGCACAGTTCATGTACCTTGATCATCCACAAGGGATGTGCTGGTACTTGTTAGGGTAGCCTAGCAGCACTGGGTCATATCGTCCTAATGTATAGTGAATTGAGAGATTCGAAATATTTGGAAATGAGTTAGTCAGTCTTTGTGGTAACACACTTTAACAAACACAGTTGTGGGTTTTCTTATAAGACTAAACAAAAATAAAAAGTCAACAATGTTTATTACTTAATATTGCTTCCAGCTTTGCCATGAATATATATATTTCATTCATTTGTTCAAAAGATATTTGTTGATTACCTGTTTGGTGTCATACACTGCTAGAATATGACAAACAAGGTCCTTTCCCCCATAAAACTTGCAGTCTAGTGGAAGAGACTGATGTTAAGCAAGTAAACAAACATAGAATATTTTAATTACCATTGTTGATTTGTTATTAGTACTAGGAAAGGAATTAAATAGGGAAGTTACTACAGAACTATATTGAGGTGGAAGACAGTAGCAGGCAAACAGGATAGAGTGGGAATTCCCTCTAAGCAAGTGACATCTAAGCTGGACTCTTTAGGATAAGGTCAAAACTGGAGATTGGGGTTGTGTTGTATGGGAAGAAGAGAATAGCCTATCTAAAGACCATGAGTGGTAGAGAACTTGACCCATTCCCAGATGCAGCCAGCTATTGTACAGCATATGTTTGTTGTGGGCATTAATGATTTAGGGGCTAGTAAGAGCAATAGACTGGCCATGGTGGCACATGCTGGTAATCAACAAGCTGCAGAGGATGACAGGAGGAACCCAAGTTCAAGAATAGCCTGGGTAACACTTTGCCTGTAGCAATACTACTGTGGCATCCGATCTTACCAGTTCTCAGAAGCTAAGCAAGGTCAGTCCTGGTCAGTACTTGGATGGGAGACTCCTTGGGAACACCAGGTGGGAGAAGGACCCTGCAACCCACTCCCCAAACACAATCAGTCATTGAAAACCCTATGAATAGTAGAGGAGCACAACATTAGTGTTTCATCTGTTGTGCATAGGGTTACTATGAGTTGGATACCAACTCAATGGCATCTAACAACAACAACAACAAAAGCAATAGGTTTTAAAAATAAACTAATTTTTCTTGCTGTTAAGACACTTTTCTGTAATTCACACATTGAGGTGAATTAGTAACTTACCTATCCTTATTTCACCAATCTACTGGAGCCAGAGAAGTGAATGATACATTTTCTCTCCATGACCACTCTCTGCAGCCCCCCATAACTTTTCTTCTCTTGTTGACAAATTCTTGAGATTCAAAGTACATTAATGCCTGTTTATAGGCATTTGTAGATTCATTTCCCTGTGAACACGCTACTGTGGCCTTTTAGTCCTTATTGAAGAAAATCATAACTGGTGTGCCAATATATTTAAGGACATCTATTTACCAGGTTTACCAGGTGAAAGAAAAAATTATCTTAGCGTCTTTTTCATACTAGAACTCTGAAGTTTCAGATTCTGTCAATCTGAATGAACTATCAGTAGATTGTAAATTTCTTTCTAATCAGTAAGTACGTTAAGAAGAGACACCAGAGCCTTATCATGTTATCTTACCACCCTGGCCAATACAATACCTTATATTGAATGAGCTTCAGATATCAGGAAGATTCTGCAAAGAGGCTTCAGCTCTATTTTTAAATTGCATTCATTGTCACAATGATTCACTTCCTTAACATGCTTCTGGTTTTGGTAAGCAATAGGAAGAAAAGGCGTGGCAAAGAGGCCTTCTTAGCATTTTGGTTACATTGTTTAATTCCATTTAAATTTTATTTTGTGTTTTCCCCACTAAATTATAAGTTCTAGTGAGCACAGGCACCATGATTGTCCTGTTCACTGTTATGGCTTCTTACCCCAGCCTCCCTCCCCAACCTTTATGGAATCATTTGATTGACTACTAAAGGTGGTGTTTAGTCTTAAAGTGGATGGTCCTGGTTTGGACATAAGTTTCCTAACTGAGGTTTTGGGGAATACCAGTTGTACGTGGGGTAAAGTTGTTTCTTGGAATTTTTGTTTTGTTTAGTTTTGCAGTACTGGGATTTGAACCCATGCTAGCTCATGCTAGGCAAGCACTCTATCAGTGAGTTTCACCTCCAGCCCATTTTTCAGTTTTTATTTTTATTTTCTTTTTTGAGATAGGGTCTTGGTAAATTGTGCAAGCTGCCTTGGACTTGAACTTGCTATCCTCCTGCCTCAGCCTCCTGAGTAGCTGGGATTACAGGCATACCATGCCACCAGTCTTGGGGTAAGGTTGAAATACTTGAGAAAAAAAAAACAACTAAATATGCAGGAGCCAAAATGGAGATTTACTTCATAATCACAAAACTAAATTTAAAGACTAATGTGGTGAAATCAAGGTACAGATAGGTTAGAACTAAGCAGTGAATGTGGCGGAATCTGTAGTGAATGTTTCAAATATTATTTGGCAGAGAGTGGTGGAATTGACTAAAAGCCTAGAACTGGAATGGACAGTCATTATTTTCTGAACAACACTGAAATTCAGTTTAGATTTGTAGGCTTTGTATCTTGAAGGATTGAAGATCACTTATTTTTTCACGGAATATTTCCATCTATGCAATGTTTCTGAATTCTCCACGGTAGTTTTGTGCAACATTTCCAGGTGGCATATTCCTCTTTATTGTGACTCCTGGGAATAAATAAAATATAGGACAAATATTTTTGCCACAAAGTTTCATGAGGAAATTAACAACAGCCATAATAACATAAGGGCTGGGATTTAGCTCAGTGGGTAGAGCGCTGTGCTGCAGTCTCTGAGGCCCGGAGTTCAATTCCCAGCACCGCAAAAATGGGAGAAGGGCCTGGCAATCCACTCCCAATGCAATCCCGAAACAGTCAGCCATTGAAAACCCTATGAGGGTCGCTATGAGTCGGATACCGACTCAACGGCACCTAACAACAACAACAATAATAACATAAATACAGTTCATCTGTGAGACATTTGCTTTAAAAATAAAATTAAGAGGAAAAATGGGCAAAAGGTCTAGAGCCCCTTTCACTTTATTTTCCCTATCAGGTTATTCATCCAATTTCTTTAACCTACTGTGGTTATTGCCTGTAGATGTACCACTGTGGCATCTGATTATGTCAGATCTCCGAAGCTAAGCAGGGTTGGGCCTAGTTAGTGCTTGGATGGGAGACCTCCTGGGAAGACTAGGTGCTGTAGGCTTGGGAGAAGGACCCAGCAACCCACTCCCCCAAAACAATCAGCCATTGAAAACTCTATGAATAGCAGAGAAGCATGACAATAGTGTTTCATCTGTTGTACATAGGGTCACTATGAGTCGGATACTGACCTGATGGCACCTGACAACCACTGTGGTCATGTCTTTCCACACTATCTCTAGGCTTGAGTGCGTGCCTTGATTTGGTCAATGGGGCATCAGCAAGACTAATGCATGCAGAGACTTGAAAAATTCTCATGCATTTTTGTTTCCTCTTTTTGACTTCTACCAACATTGTGATAAGATGCTTGGCTTAAGCCGGGTGTGGGGGCACATGCGTCTAATCCCAGCAACTCAGGAGGTAGAGATAGGAGGATTGCAAGTTTGAGGCCTGAGGTCACCTGACTCAGAATAAAAAATAATAAATGGGTTGGCATGCAGCCTGGTGGTAGACCACTTGCAAAGTGTGTGTGAAGTCCTGGGTTCAACCCCTAAGTGGAGAAAGAGGAGAGAGAGAGAGAGAGAGAGAGAGAGAGAGAGAGAGAGAGAGAGAGAAATAGTGAAAGAAAAAAATGCCTGGATTAGTTTAATGAGGAGATCTTAGAGATACATGGAAGAGAGCTGAATTATTCAAGAAGAGTCCTTGCTACAAAAACTAGTTCCTCTTTTCATTGTAAAAGCCTGGCCTAGATTAGTGGAACTACCCAGTGACCTGTACACTGATAATGATTCTTCTTTTATTTATTCTGTTGTTGTTGTGTGCCTTCATGTTGTGTCCAACTCATAGTGACCTTCATAAGATTTGCAATGGCTGATTGTTTTTGAATTGCCTTGGGAGTGGATTGACGCATCTTTCTCCCCTATTTGTAGTGCTGGGAATTGAACCCAGGACCCCAGAGCCTGCAGAGCAGTGCTCTACCAACTGAGCTAAATCATATTCTAGAATATGAAAAATAATAGCTGACCAATATACCTACTTACCATGTTTTGAGCTGCTTCCTGTCTTTAAGACCCTCCATGTGCTCCAACCTTGCATAGTTTCTTACAGTTAATATGTTGGTCTAGACTGTAAAATCATCAGATGCTCCAACTTCTAATTTCTTCCTTGACCAGCTATTTGTCTAGAGCTGTGTTTGATTTCTCAGATTATCTGTCTTAATTCTGCCTGAAACTCTGCTGTTTGTCTTCCAAGTTTATATTTTGGCTAGTAAGCTGTGGAGACAGAATGTGATGTCTTCAAAAGTGGGAGGAGATTTTATGTTTTGATATGGTAGGCAATGGAGATTTTAGGTAGAGAAGTGACATGATAAAAGGATTATTTAAATAGAATCAGTCTGGAAACCATTAGCTTGATGAATTTGAACGGGAAGAGACTAGAGACATTAATTGTAGTTGACAGTTGAATTCAGACTGAGGACTGATGTTTATATATCTGTGATCCAGAGAGGAGGCTCGAAAGTGAGGTCTTTGCTGGGGGAACAAATAAATACATTCTTTTGATCATATTCTAATATGAAGAGCTGTTTAAGAACTATTGTTGAAGTTTTTTCCCCTGAACTCTCCAATGTTATATGAGTTGTTAAGAGTTTTCTAAGTAGGCCCTAGCCCCAGGGTTCCCATTAAACACTTTTAAGTAGACTAGAATGAAATCACATAAGATTAAAACAGCAACGTTCACATGTATAATGAATGCCAAGAAAAAGCCTTCAAAGTAGAATTATTGAGATAATTTAAAACCAATCATACCAGCATCCAGAGATAAAGATATCATACTGAATACTTCCATTACATGGAATTTACTTCCACTACCACATTTGGTATTGAGGAGTTTCACATGGTATCAAATAAACGCAACCTGAAAGTATTAACGTTTTGACAGTGTATGTTCAAAATTAACTAAACCTGATAATGATGACAACTTCTAAATGTAGTCTTCTTTGGTTAGTGGGCTTTCTTGGAAATAGTGGAGGAAATAATGAGGAGTTGATGGAGCGAGTTATCTGGTCTTCATTCACTAATTTCTACAGACTGAGTAATTGGTTTTGGTACCATATCATTGTTTCTTTTTATGTTCCAAAAATAAACTTTTTTTCTACATTCTTTATTAATCCTGCCAAGTGAATAAATTGCTTCTAGAGACATATAATCCAAAATTTATATCTGATCTTCTCTGTGGTAACGGGTATTATACAGGCAAGTCACACTTTGTGAATTTTTGTTGTTGTTATTGTTTTGTTTTCTTGCTTAATTTGGTGGGAGGTTAAATTCAGGGCTTCTCTCCAGGAAGGAGACTAGCATCCCAGGTCTATAAGTGGATATGCAAGCATTGTTGAAAAATTCCTAACCAGAAATAAAATCTAGAAGGTAATGTGAACATTAGATGTCTAACTAGGTCATTTCTGCTATTAAAACATCTTTGAAAGCCAGGCGCTGCTGCTCACACCTATAATCCCAGTGATTTAGGAGACTGAAGCAGGAAGATTAAGAGGTTGAGGCCAGAGACAGCCTGCACAATTTAGCAAGACCACATCTCAAAATGAAAAATAAAAAGAGTGAAGCTCAGTAGGAGAGCACTTGACTATCATTTGTGAAATCCTGAGTTTAACCCCCTGAATACTGAAAAAAATAATCTTGGTTAAAATTGCATTTTTGAAATTCTTTCTAAATAACAATGATCTGTTCAACAGATAGTGGAAGTAAGTGGTAGATTTTAGAAATTAATTTTTCTAGTTGAGTACACTACAGTAAAATATTTGGTATTCAGTGGGAATTGTATGGATATTTTGAATATAATAGTAAGGAGAAAAGAGATGAGTCAGTTTACAGAATAATATTAGCAAGATAAATTAGGCTGATTGGTATAATCCTCAAATATTCCAAGATTGATTTGATCAGTTTCGCTGGATTATGGCATGTCCATAACAGGATTACCTAAGACCTGAGAACGTATTTTCCTATAGTTTAAGTTCTAGGAATGATGAAAGAGATAGCAAGATCAAGGCCAATTTATTATAATTATATTAATATACCTCATTTAAAAATATATTGCCATCTCTCATCTTTTATCTATTTGGCTATAAATTGGACATTATGAAAGTATTCAATTCAATATAAGGTGTATCAATACAATATGACACAGATTCAAGGAAATGAGAAAAGAAATTGTGCATAAGGAGAAATATACTTTCTAATGGTAATTATACAGGTTTTATATTTTTACATATTACAAATTTTATATCTATATATTTCAGTAAAAGTCATTGCAAATAAAAGAGCAGGGATACATTACTCTTACAAAGAAGCTCACAGTAATCTGTAAGTGTTTTGAGTGAGCTTCAAAGGTACTAATACCAAAATCATTTTTGTAAACCTTTTTTCTAATCCTGTTTAGCCATATTTATTTACTAAAAATTCTATGGAGTTCTTGGTTGGTAAAAATTGTTGAATTATTTTACTGTTTAAATTAAAATTTTAATAATTTCAAAAGCACCAAAAGCAACTTCTTACTCATATGTAAATAATACTTTTTCATTGTTGGTGTCAAATATCTCATGATATTGAAGATATAATTCAACCTTAAATATTTCAATTATGTCAGGCACCTAGAATATGGTGATGAGTGGGACAGCATGCCCACCACTCAAGACATTGCAATTCAGTTGGGGATACAGACAACCAAATAGGTAATGTCAGTAAAATCCTGTGTGAACCATTAGAGAAATACTTTAAAATTATGATGAATATGTCCTTTAGTTGCCTTAATTGGGCAAATACACCAAAATTCACAATGTCCCAGACTTCATTTAAACCATCTCTAAAGCTTATTTGCTAGGATATAGGGTTGTTAGGGAATATTCAAACTGAATCTTTTTTTTAATTGGAAAATTTTTAATGTACAACTTAATGTGATTCATTCTGACATGCATTTCATTGTGACATTTCCATACATGCATTTTGTTGTACATTACACAGATAAGTTCTGCCTTGCCCTCTTGTGAACTACCTCCCCCATCCTACACCCCCCACCAAAAAGTTCTCTTCCATTGTCTTGTCTTTTTATGGTAATATTTTTCTATCTATCCTTGGGTCCCAATTATGTTTAAGATTGAAACTTTTTCTGTAGTGAACTATCTTTTTACATCATCAGTACCATTGCATGAATTTTCTAGCCTACCGTATTATTACCATTGTTTGGTTATTATTGGTGTTATTATAATTCTTTCCAGGACTACTAAAATTGGGCTGTTCGCCCTGAGGTCATGCCCTCCGCTATTCCTCACTCCTTCTTGTTCAGCCTCTCCCCTGTCTCCTCTCCCAGGATTTCCTCCTTTTGCTAGATCCCTCCCTCCTTCCCCAAATTGTCCCTTCTCTGCTAGGTCGACTTTAGCTATTTTTTTTTATTATGTTCCGAACTCAGCATATGATTTTTTCCTTCTTTTAATTTTGATTCAGCTCCCACATATGAGTGAGAACATGTGGTATTTCTCTTTCTGACCTTGTGCTCGTTCACTTAAAATAATTTTCTCCAATTCCATCCATTTTGCTGCAAATGGCATTATTTCATTTTTTTGATTGCTGAGTAATATTCCATTCTTTATATGTACCATAGATTTTTTTATCCAATCTTCTGTTGATGGGCACTCTGGTTGATTCCATATCCTTGCTATTGTGAAAAGTGCTGCATTGAACATGGAGATTCAGGTGCCTCTGTAGTATGATAACATATCTCCCTTTGGGTAAATTCCCAATAGTGTTATAGCTGGGTCATATGGTAGATCAATTTTTAGTTTTTCAAGATACCTCCATATTGATTTCCAAAGTGGTTGGACTAATTTACAGCTCCACCAGAAGTATAAGAGTGTTCCCTTTTCTCTGCAACCTCGCTAGCATTTGTTATTTGTTTTATTGATCTTGGCCATTCTTACTAGTGTAAGGTAGAATCTCAGAGTTGTTTTAATTTTCATTTCCCTAATGGCTAGGGATATCGAACATTTTTCATGTGTTTCATGGCTTTATGAGCCTCTTCATTTGAGAACTGTCTGTTCAATTCCTTTGCCCATTTGTGTACTGGGTTATTTGTTTTCTGGGTAGTTTTTCCTTGAGTTCTTTATAATTTCTTTAAATTAGTCCTCTAACCCGATGTATAGGGTGTGAAGATTTTTTTCTCATTCAGTGGGGATTTCCTTGACACTCTTGATTGTTTCCTTTGTTGTACAGAAACTTTTAAATTTCATGTAATCCCATTTATCTACTCTTGTTGCAGTTTCTTGAGCAATTGGAGACCGATTAAGGAAATACTTTCCTATGCCTATATGGTGGAGCATCCTACCTATCCTATCTTCTATTAGTTTTAAAGTTTCTGGTTTTAGCCAGGCACGGTGGTGCATGCCTGTAATCCCAGCGGTTTGGGAGGCAGTGGAGGGAGGTTTGCAAGTTCGAGACCAGAGATAGTCTGCGTAACTTAGCAAGACCCTGTCTCACAATGTAAAAAAATGGGCTAGGCATGCAGCTCAGTGGTCCAGCACTTGCAGAGCATGCAAGTGTGAGGCCCTGGGTTCAACCCCCAGTACCGCAAAAAAAAAAAAAAAAAAGTTTCTGGTCTTATGCTGAGATCTTTTATCCATTTTGAGGTAACTCTTGTACATATTGAGCGCTATGGATCGGTTTTCATTTTTCTGCAAATGGATACCCATGTTTCCCAGCACCATTTATTGAAAAGGCTATCATGTTCCAAATTTGCTTGCTTTGCTCCTTTGTCAAAGATTAGGTAGCTATAGGTGTGTTGAGGTATTTCTGGAACTTCTATTCTCTTCCACATGTCTTCAAGCCTATTTTTGTGCCAGTACCAAGCTGTTTTGCCACCACTGCCCTGTAGTATAGCTTAAGTGCCTTCTTCAGTAAGGTAGAGAAGAGCCAAATGAATGACCTAATGACACCCCATAAGACATGAGAAATTAATAAACAAATCAATCCTAAAAAGAGCATCCAAAAAGAGATTACAAAATTAAAGGGAGAAATATCTCAATTTGAATCTAAAAAGACAATTCAAAAAATTAATAAGACAAAGGGCTGGTTCTTTGAAAAGGTTAATAAAATACTCTTCTGGCCAATCTCATCAAAAAGAAAAAGGAAAAATTAACATAGTAAAGATTAGGAAGGAAAACAGGTCCATAACCACCAACTACAATGAAATACAGAAAATTGTCAGGGATTACTATGGGAGACTGTAGTCCCAAAACTATGAAAATACAGAAGAAATGGATAAATTTATTAACACATTTGACTTAACAAAACTAACCCCAGAAGACATAAGTGACCTAAAAAAGCTCATTACATTTACTGAAATAGAAAAGGTAATAAAAAGTCTACCAACAAAGAAGAGCCCAGGTCCTGAGGGGTTCACAGCAGAATTTTACCAAACTTTTAAGAAAGATATAATACCTGTCTTCCTCAAATTATTCCAAAATGTAGAAAAGGAGGAAACACTCCCAAACTCATTCTATGAAGCTACCATCACCCTGATCCCCAAACTAGGAAAAGATTCATCTAAGAGAGAGAATTATAAACCCATCTCCCTTATGAATGTAGATGCAAAATTCCTTAATAAAATCCTGGCAGACTGAATCCAACAACATATTTAAATGATTATTCACTATGACCAAGTGGGATTTATTCCAAAGATGCAAGGCTGGTTCAACATATGGAAATAAACTAATGTAATCCAATATATCAAGAAACTGGCAAACAAAAACCACATGATCATCTCATTTGATGCTGAAAAGGCCTTTGACAAAATGCAACACCTATTCATGATAAAAACCCTGAAGCAGATAGGTATAACAGGAAAATACCTTAACATCATAAAAGTCATCTATGACAGAACTACGGCCACCATTATATTAAGTGGAGAAAAATTGAAACCATTTCCTCCAAGACCTGGAACAAGACAAGGATGTCCACTCTCTCCTATTCTGTATAACATAGTAATTGAAATCCTCACCAGGATAATCAGACAAGAGAAGGAAATCAAAGGGATACAGATTGGTAAGGAGGAGGTCAAGTTATCCTTATTTGCAAATGACATGATACCATACCTAAAAGAACCCAAAACCTCATCCTGAAAACTTTTAGATCTAATCAACTCCTTCAGCAAAGTGGCAGGGTATAAAATCAACACCAAAAGTCAATAGCTTTCCTTTACACCAACTGTAACCAGGAAGAGAAGGAAATTATAGATACAATACCTTTCATGATAGCCCACCAGAAAATTAAATACCTTGGAATCAATCTAACCAAAGACGCTTCAGATCTCTACAAGGAAAATTTCAAAATATTAAAGAAAGAAATAGCAGAGGATACTAAAAAATGGAAGCACCTTCCTTGCTCTTGGATAGGGAGAATCAATATATTAAAAATGGCTATCCTGCGAAAAGAAATCTATAGATTTAATGCAATCCCCATTAAAATTCCATTGACTGACTTTACAGAAATAGAAAAAAATGATACAAAAATTCATATGAAATCATGAAAGACCACGTATAGCCAAAACACTCTTAAGCTGCAAAACTAGAGCAGGTGGAATCACAATCACTGACTTTAAACTGAATCCTTTTAAACTGATGATAGTTGATGTACAGACTGTTCCAGTGTGCACAATCATTGCAACTCTCAGCTTGGCTGCAAGAAATAAGTGAAAAGTAAATGACCTGCCCAGTTACTGTTTTACAATTAATCCTAGAGATAAGTGAGATTACAAAAATTATAATTAAGGAATAATAATACAAATAGGTGATATTACCCTGTTCTACCTCCCCATAATCCTCTCTGTTTTGGTCAACTTGAAGAGAAATAGCTAAATTCTTTAATAATGTTTAGAAGTTTTCACTAATATTGATGCAGAGTAAGCTGCCTGATGAGTCTGTTGCGATCAGTTGGAGGAGAAGCCAACAATAAAAGTTAGAATGTGAAAACAATACGTAGCAGTTACAGTTCAATGATGAGTAAAAATGCCAGACTATCAGTCATTATGACTAGTAAATCTATATGGTAGGTACTTCAAAAATGCTTGGGTATCTCCATTTACCTCACTCTCTACCCAGTCACTTAATACTCCTGAACAAAGAACCATTCAACTAGCTTTGCAATTGGCTGGACTAGATTGAATAGCTTGGCTGTAATTTTCAGTCTGGCTGAACACCAATCAAGATTCAATCATCCTACTTTACATAGTGTCCTGTGCATTCAACTTCATTACTATTCAGTGGAAGAAAAGAATGGACAAAGGGACAGACTATCCATATCTCAGCATAGGTGGTGGTGGTGGTGGTGTGGTGGTGGTTGCTTACCCTTAAGTGGCAGCTATGCTCTCATTTAATGGAAATACTGGTAACATTTCTTTGTGAAGTATAATGAGCCTTTGTGAGCTATGACAAAAATTCCTTGCAAAAAGCAATCATTTCAGTTTCTTTAAGAAGATTAACATTCTAGCCTGTTTGTAAAAGACCATTAAGTCCTGGACATTTATTGTGGATATGTATGTATACAGGAAAGATGATCCTGAACACCCTGGAGGTCTTTGCAAGAAAGCTAGATAAATAAACATTCTTGTTTTTCATCTAAACTACAGATTTGTTAAGGAATTGTGGTACTTTTCCCCTCTGGGCTATCTGGTGCCAGCATTCAAAATTGTAAGGGATTTATCAACTCTGAAAATAACCATTTAATTCAAGCCATGTTTTGTTCAAATTTCCATGTTTTCATGCCACATAGGTATACATAGAATATATATATATTACATTTTTGGGGTCACCAAAATTTGAAAAGCAAAGAAGAAAAATAAAAAAAACTTTATGATGAATTCCATTTAGTTTTCACAAATCATTACTGGCTAAAGCCATGGAACAATGTAGGTGGGCTTAAACCTTAATATTCAAGCTAATATTGTTGTTGTTGTTAGGTGCCATTGAGTTATGTCCAACTCATAGTGACCCTTATAGAGTTTTCAACAGCTGATTGCTTCGGGATTGCCTCGGGAGTGGGTTGCCACATCCTTCTCCCACTTTTGTGGTGCTGGGAATCAAACTCGGGACCTCAGAGACTGCAGAGCGGCGCTCTACCAACTGAGCTACATCCCAGCCCCCAAGCTAATATTAGAAAGACCTAATCACTTAAATTAGTCTACAAGAAATGAAGTCAATGTTTAGCATTTTGAAAAGGAACTAAGATATTTTCAACACTTAACATTTGTGTTATGTCCTTTGCTATTACCTTAGTGGTTCTCTTAAATACAAATAATTATTTCTGGCCTTCTGGAACATATTCTCTAGTCATTCTTAAAGTTATAAATAATTATTTCTGTTGGTGAAGATAGAATAAAAAATCACTTACTAGGTCATCGATACTAAATCTTAATTCAAGTACACATGTAAAGATTTATAGACACAATGGACATAATACTTTTGCATGAATGATTTAATTTTATGTTTGTTTAATACAATTAGCAGAGATCAATAGGGTGTGACAGCTAGAGTGAAACTGTCTATTTTACATGTAATTTAAGGGTATATTTTATATTGATTTGATCATCATTTTTGAGTGGTTAGTCTATATTTTGTCCAGAAAGGCATCCATTTCCCTTTTTATACGATTTAACTATTAGAATGTTTATTTATATTTTCTTCTAGGTATTTCCTAAATTCTTTGAACAGACACTTATTTTAAAAATTAAATAAATTCATAAGAACACTACTGAATTAAAATATAAGTATGATGAATTTTTAAAATCATTGAAACCAGGACAGAAATGACTAGTACAGGTCATTAGTACAGAGGTGACTGTTTTCATGATGTATTCATGTGATACATTATAATTAATATTTAGTGCATCAACATGACTTGATGTGTAAAGATACCCATTGGTTCAGCTATCAACAAAGGAAAGGGAAACTAAGAAAAAATTTTGCTACACATTTCATGATGCCTTATTCCCTGAATTTTGAAAGCAATAACTTCTAAAATAAGAATTTCTGGCTGTAAGTCATTTTCCTATTGTTATTTTCTTTGTAAAGCTATATAATTACATGAATAGATATTTCATTTCCCAGGAAGTAATACTGAGGTTGTTGTATATTACTGAATTATAAAACACATTGCTATGTGAAAGTGTATTAGGGCTGTTGTGAGTTAACTTTGAACTCCAGCTTCATAAGAGAATTCATTGTAGTGAGAATTGGTATAAAAAATTAGACTCTTTGGAGCATGAGGTCATGTTCCTGGGGTACATACCTGAGGGATTCATCAGATGAGAATTCAACTTCAAGAACACAGGGTTAATCTTTTCTGGATTCAAAGAGATCTTCTCGATGGACTGATCTAGCATTTCTCCTTGAAACTTATATCAAGAGAAGTCTGTGAGAGAGTCCCAATGACCCACTTTTCCTGGAAAGTAATAGTCAATTGTTGCTGTTAGATGCTGCCAAGTCAAGTCCAGCTCATAGAGACCCAATGTACAACAGAACACTCCCTGATTCTGTACCAGGCGCACAATCCTTTTTATGTTTAAGTCCATTGCTGCAGTCACTGTGTCAATACATGTAATTGAAGTTCTTCCTTTTTTCATTTATCTGCCGCTCTCCCAAACATGATGTCTTTTTCCAGGGGTTGGTCTCTCCTGACAACATGTTCAAAATACATCAGATGCAGTCTAGCCATCCTTGCTTCCAAGGAGCACTCTGGTTGTACTTCTTCTAGGACAGATAAGTTGGTTCTTTTGACAGTCCATAATGTATTCAATATTCATCTCCAGCACCATAATTCAAAAACATCAATTCTCCTGTCTGCCTTATTTGATGTTGATCTTTCACAACCTTATGGTGTGACTGAAAATACCATGGCATTAGTCAGGGTCACCTTTCTCAACTTTAAACCAGACAGTGTTTCCTTCTTCTGTTCAAATAACTGCCTCCTGATCATATACAGATTCCTCATGAATTCAATGCCCTTGTATTCCCATTCTTCACAATGTTATCCACAATTTATTGTGATCCACACAGTCAAATGCCTTTGCATAATCAATAAAACATAGACATCTTTCTGGCATTCTCTGCTTTTGACTAATATCAATCTGACATCAGCAATGATATCCCTCATTCTACGCCCTCTTCTGATTCCAGCTTGATTTTGTGTCAATTACCTGTCAACATACCACTGCAGTCACTTTTGAAAGATCTGTAGCAAAATTTTGTTTGTGTGTGATATTAATGATATCGTTTGATAATTTCCACATTTGGTTGGATTTCCTTTCTTAGGAATAGGCACAAGTATGGATCCTTTCCAGTCAGTAGGCCACGTAACTGTTTTCCAAATCTGTTTTCATAAATAAGTTAGCACCTTCAGTGATGCATTTGTTTGTTGAAACATCTCAGTTGGTATTTCATCAATTCCTATAGTCTTATATTTTGCCAATTCCTTCAAGGCAGCTTCCACTTCTTCCTTCAGTACCATTGGTTCCTGATCATATGCAACCTCTTGAAATGGTTGATCATCCACTAATTCATTTTGATATAATAACTGTGTATTCCTTCCATCTCCTTTGGATGTTACCTGTGTCATTTAATATTTGCCTTGTAGAATCCCTCATTATTGCCACGCAAGGCTTGGATTGTTTTCTTTAATTCCTTAGGAGTGAGAAAAACAGTGTGTTCTTCTCTTTTGATTTTGTATCTCCAGCTCTTTGCACATGTCATTATAATATTTGATTTTGTCTTTTGGGCTGCCTTTTGAATTCTTCTGTTTATTTCTTTAACTTTGTCATGTCTTCCTTTTCCTTTAGCTGCTTGACATTCTAGGGCAAGTTTCAGAGTTGTTTTTGATATGTAATTTGGCCTTTGTTTTCTTCCTCTCTTTCTAATAACCTTTTGCTTTCCTCATGAACAATGTATTTGATGTCATGCCACAACTTATGATCTTCCATCACTAGTGTCTAACACACCAAACCTGTTCTTGATGTAGTCTCTGAATTCAGGTGGGATACACTCCAAGTCATACCTTGGCTCTTGTACACTTGTTCTAATATTCTTCAGTTTTACTTTGAACCTGCATATGAGCATTTGATGGTTTCATCCACAATCAGCACCTGGTTTTGTTCTGACATTTGATACTGAGCTTTTCCATCATCTCTTTCCACAAATGTAGTCAGTTTGGTTCCTGTATGTTCCATCTGGTGAACTCCATGTGTATGTTGTTGTTAGGTGCCATCGAGTCGAGGCCGACTCATAGCAACCCTCATAGGGTTTCAATGGCTGACTGTTTCAGGATTGCCTTGGGAGTGGATTGCCTCATCCTTCTCCCATTTTTGCGGTGCTGGGAATTGAACTCGGGACCTCAGAGACTGCAGCGCAGCACTCTACCAACTGAGCTAAATCCCAGCCCCTCCATGTGCATAGTTGCCATTTATGTTGGCGAAAAAATGTATTTTCAATGAAATGGTCATTGGCATGAGAAAATTCTATCTTGTGATGCCCAGCATCATTTTTGTCACCAAGGCCATATTTTCCAACTACTAAGCCTTCTTCTTTGTTTCCATGTTTTGCATTCCAGTCACCAGTAAATATCAGTACATCCTGATTGCATGTTCTAACTATTTCAGATTGCAGAAGATGATCAAAATCTTTCCTATCTTCATTTATAACCTTAGTGGTAAATGGGTTAATTTGAATAATAGTCATTATCTAGACTTCCTTGTAGTCATATAGATATTACTCTATCAGTGACAACATTTTACTTCAGGACACATCCTGAGATGTCTTTTTTGATGACAAGTGCAACTTCATTTCTCTTTAATTTGTCATTCCCAGCATAGTGCACCATATGATTATATGATTCAAAATGGCCCATGCCACTCCATTTTAGCTCGCTGGTGCTTAGAATGTCACTGTTTATGTACTTTATTTCCCTTTCTAATTGTTTAGATTTCTAATTTTTTTCAGATTCATACTATGTACATGGCACATTCCAATTTTTAATGGATGCTTAACAGTTGTTCTTAATTTGAGTTTTGCCAAATCAAAAAATGGAGGTTTCTGGGGCTTCACTCCATTCTTGTCATTAAAATTAAGTCTACTTTGACTCTTCTGTAGTCGTCTTTTGAGTGCCTTCCAACCTGGGGTCTCATTTTCTGGCAGTATATCTGATAGTGTTTCTTTGCTATTCTTAGTGTTTTCAATGACTCATTGTTTCAGGAATAGGTTATCCATGTCCTTCTCCCTCATCTATCTTAGTCTGGAAGCTCAGCTGAAACCTGTCCACCATGGGTTGGGCCTGGTTATTACTTCACTGGGAGACTGCCTGAGAATACCAGGTGCTGTAGGCTTGGGAGACAAACCTTGCAGCCCACTCCCGAAATAGCCATCAAAAACCTTATGAATATCAGAGACAGACTGACATAGTGTTGGGCATACAAAGTTGGGGAGTGCTTCTTTCTATTTTACATAAGGTTGCTATGAATAGTCAATACAGACTCCAAACTGTATATCTGTGTGGCACTTAGTTGTTTGCCACTTCATTTTATGGAAGAGTTAAGGTGGTACTTAGTTGAGATTTCTACTTAAAGCTTCGCTAAGAATAAAACAACAAAAACAAAAAAATTATCAAATATGTGTGTGTGTTTGTGTGTGTGTGTGTGTGTGTGTGTATGTTAAGGTATATAGAATTTGACTAATATTAATTTAAATCAATGGTCAATTATTTAATTTATGAATGTATGACCAATTTCAAATGTCTCAGGAAAAAATCCTTCTCATGTTAGAGGAACATAAGTAGAAATTGGGTTTATAAATCTTGTTTAGTTTCAGAAATAAAGCAAATGGTATTATTTTAGGAAGTTATGACCTTAGTTTCTA